>CAEFZX010011446.1:0-10331 GCA_903066825.1 Alfaro cultratus
ACATCCAAGCATTTGCATTACACCACTGATACTGACATCCACAATCCATTGTTGTTTTTGTTAATAAAATTATTCCTTATTATGCACTTTAACCCCTGCATGGTCTCCCGTTTTGTTATGACTTTGAGCCAGTCGTAACACTTGTTATAAAATTACACGATCTATACTGCTGAAACATAGACTATTCTTCTCAACAAAAAACAAAATATTTAAAACCAAGTGTGGGATTTGTGAAACCTTTATTTGATTTGTTAAACTTCAAATAAGGGCAATTTCAGCACTTTTTGCATCTTGACCATACTTAGTAGGACCACTTTTTTCAGTAACGAGTAATCTCACGCGCTGCTATTTCAAGTCCAGTAGTCAGACTACAGTTACTTATCAAAATCCCTTTGCGTTACTGTGCGTTACTATTTTCTTTTGTAATTTCATTTCATTTCCTCTATACATCTTGGGGAGTAACCGCCGTTTCTATGAGACAGACAGTTATCAGCAGCGACAGAAACATAAACAATGGAGGGAAAAGAGAGATGCACATTTTGTTGCTGGAAAAACAGGAGCTATTTTGAGTTTCGCTCACAAAGTCCGAACATTAAAAGCAGCTTTGGGCTTGTTTGTTTTTCTAAAGTTGCAGACTTATTGAGTCGCGGGTTGCGGTTTTTGGGGTTGGAAATCAGCATACATAAACCCTAGAATTTGTCTAACATCCAGTTAGTTTTAGTCAGGCTCTCCCTGTCCATCATTTCCCAGGTGATATTTTAGTTAAAAGTAACTAGAATAGTTACTTTTAACTAACTAAAATAGTTACTTTTAATGTAACTTAGTTACTTTCCAAATCAAGTAATCAGTAATCTAAGTTACTTTTTCAAAGTAACTATGCCATCACTGGGTACATCAAGTGAGATAATGCTTCCAACAAGTTAATTTTCAGTTTTTTCTGATTTAACCTTTTGCCTTTCTTTAGCAATGAAAGTACTCCTACATAAGTGCTTCTTTTTCAGTGTCGTGCATCTACTTAAACCCCCAGTTGGTCGTGATAGATGGCTGCTCACACTGAGCCAGCCTCTGAGGGAAATTTCCTCCAGGTTAAGGAAGTGTTTCTTCTCTGTTGTCACTACATGCTTACTGGGTTTGCTCCAAAGTTAAATACAAATGCAAATGATTGTCCACAGTGGCTTTTTAGCGCATTTATAGCACCAATTCACAACAAATGTCATCTTGAGGCACTTTACAGGAATCATTTCAATTCAGCCATATATACATTCCAACGGATCCTAGTTATCAAACAGTACAGTAAGCGCAATTAATTATTCAAAGTTGTTTAAAAAGTTTCTTT
Organism: Alfaro cultratus; assembly: GCA_903066825.1. Lineage (NCBI taxonomy): Eukaryota > Metazoa > Chordata > Actinopteri > Cyprinodontiformes > Poeciliidae > Alfaro > Alfaro cultratus. The sequence continues at coordinate 1,337 of CAEFZX010011446.1, forward strand.
CTAAGGAAATTCAGCAGATTGCATCGAATCATTCACTTATGAATGTGAATGACATTCACATTTTAGACCCTGCTTCTCCTCACCTATTTCTACCTATTTTTTTCAGACCAGTGGACTGAAAAAAAAAAATAAATAGGTGAGGAGAAGCAGGGTCTAAAATAATTAAACATTTTAGAGTAAAGATAAAGGAAATATTTGTAAATAATCCATACTAAAATGTATAGGAAATATTTGTATTTTTAGAAAACAGTTTTTAACATTTATATATAATGCAGGCATCCATGAATGCATTGGAAAACACAAAAGCACTAAGGGCTGAGGCAGTGGGACAAAGTTGCCAAATGGAGTAGACGTAAGAAAATTAAAGTGACTGAAGCAATATGAGCATCCAAAAATAATCATGTATAAAAAAACAGAAAAATAAGTCAAGCGATTCATAACTGAATGTCTTTTTTGTAGTGAGAGAAGGTCTTCTCATGCAACTGAGCAGAAATAGAAACATGTTCAAATCTGTGATAGTATAATCTCGTCCACCTTTGAAGTGATGTTGCAGTTAGGAGCTGGAGCAGTTGTAGTGTGACCCAAATGCATAAAAAGTGCTGAAATAGTCCTTTATTGAAGTTTCACATATCAGATAAACGTTTCAAATAAACGTGGTTTTAAATATTCTGCTATTAGAGCAGAATAATCTGGTCCAGATTCGAGGAGTGTAGGTGTGGTAGTTTTTTGTTTTTTTTAACAACAGTAGATGAAAGATGGTGAAGGTGGTGAAAAATTAGGTGGAATCGACCTTTAGTCATTCCCCGAATCGGAAGCTGCAATCGGAAACCAACTTCAGTTTCTGAATATTATAAACATTTCGCGGACAGAGAGTTTCTCAGGATCTCGAGAAAATAAAATCTCCTTTTCTTCCTCCATGTCCCCTTTCGTGTTCCGTAAGTAAGTAATCCAGGAAGGAAAGAAGAAAAAAGAAAACCATTTAACGTTGTTTGCTACAATAAATACAACACTAGCGCCCTCTAGTGGTAATCAAATAATCATTTTTCCACAGATTATCACCAAAGACATTATTATATTTCAGAGTTAGCCTACTTTATGTGTTATATGTCCTGTTCAGTTACACTGGACTGTAAACATGTAACATAAGATGCATTATCATTATAAACAGTTAAGTCATCAATAAAGTTATTTTTCCATTGGTGCCCAGCTGTACCCTTATTGTTTTAGACTTGTAAATAACACCTCTTATTGGCTGAGTGGCTACACCATTTTATTCTAGTAGTTATTTAAAATTTCCCATTAATTTGGTCTATTGAATCAGCAGACACATTGTCTACTTTTAGGAAGAGGTTTAAAAATTTCCTTGCCATGAAGTTTATAGTTAGACTGGGTTAGGTTACCCTGAGCTTTCTCTGTAGTTATGCTGCAATAGGCTCCTGGAGGACAAACTGAACACTTCTCCTCTCGACACTACTTTATTATCGACACTAGTTTATGATGCATTGTCTACAGTTATTGATGGCAATAACTTTATGTTTTGTTGCTACAACTGGTCCACCTGACCCCATCTATGTGTTCAGTCATGTCTCTATCAGACTAAGAATTGAAGAGACTCTTGCAGCAGGGAACTCGGTATGTATTTCGTTATTCACTGTATATATTTTATTACAGGCTCAAAACTTTTGTTAGCTGTTTCTCTTCTAAATGAAGATAAGAGAGTTACCACTTTCACTAGACACTACATTTTTAACATGCAAAGTGTTGCTGGACAATTGTTCCTGTCTTTTATGTGTATCAATGACTGTGACTTACCTCATTCCTGACATTCCACACCATGAGGGTCCTTGAGAGACTCTTGTTGGCCTGAGTGGCAAACAAGCATTTTTTAGGATCTGTTGGAGTTAGTCACTGTGCGATTGAAGACGCCATCATACACCTGCTTCATCAAATTCAGAAACTGTGTCAGAAACTTCAGAAGGGAAATCTTAGATGGTTTATGTTCCAATTTAGCTGAATTTTAAATTCAGTTAAATTATATATTATATATATTTAAAAATATATATTTTAAAGTATATTTTAATATGCACTTACAAATTCAGGATAGTTTGTGTTGCAATTTAGCTGATTTTTTAAGTAGGCCCCATATTTACAGTTACTTTTAAAATATCCACTGCTTCATGTTGTTTTATTAAAGTTCTTGTTTTATTTGTATTTTGTGCTAGCCTTTAAATAAAAACATTTTTTATTTCTAGAAAAGATAAGTCCTGTTTGGAGGGCACAACTTGAAGAAGCTCACGATGCTGACGGATATGAAGAGTTTCACCTTCAAGTTAAAATATTACAATTTGAATTCAGATTGCTCTGCTCTTTAATTCAACATGAGAGATGGATCGGCTAATATTTAAAAAACACATACTAAGCTAAACAAGATTAGAACAATAAACTACAAAGAAGATGTTTCGTTTTTTTGGAAACCCATCAGTGGTTATATTTTGAAAGGTGATTCCCGGATATTGTATGCGTTAACTTCACACTAAATAGCTTCTGACGTTCTCCTTCGAGCAGTACAGTGAAAATATTCAGGTGAGTGTTTTTAGGACTGTTTATTGGAGTGTTTGGTATTGTGGCATGCAGACTTTACGCTACCCGAACGCACTGAACGGAGTTCTGCAAAGAGGTTTATAGCGCAGTGATTGTTTTCACTTGTTCAACATTTTGAAGTAAGTTCGCCAACAAGGCTAGCGTCAGTTAGCTTTAAGCTAACTATTAGCTCGCTAGCAGTGGCTACGTAACACCGTGTAACGTTAATGTTTTTACGGTTTGGGGGTTTGATCTCGACAGCTGTACTCTTTGCTGTTCTGAATAATATTTGAGAAGTTTCTGGGGAAGAGACACTTTGTGCTTCAGTGGGACTCCGTTCACACGGAGTAGGATGAAGCCATGTTGCTAAAACGAACCGGAACAGAGTGGGAACACATGCGTTCCGCTCAAGTCTGCCCTCACAGGGATCCTGAAAACTTGTTTATCTGGAAAATCACGTTTGTCACTCAATCTGGGGTTTCTCGTCACCGTGTCATACGCGAAGCGAAACGATCCGCCGTTTCAAATTTAGCTTAGACTTAAATATTTTTATATAGTAATTACCATCATTTTTCCAACTTTTTAAAGTTGTTTGAATATGTATTTGTTTTATTGTATATTTAAACAAATATTTTCCGGTCTTTTTGTTTTCGGTTTCACACTAAAGACTGCCGCTGGTGTTGGGGTCAAACTATACACCTGCTAATTCTAACAACTGTGAATGAACGCAGCCAACAACGACATTCGGTCTGAAGCTGTGTTGCTGCAAACACACTTAGACATTGGGTCATCTTCTAAGTGTTAATTCATCATAGTCAATCAACCATTTAAAATTTTTTACTGGTAGAAGTTTTTATTTGAACTTTACATGGGCATGTTTTGATCCAAGACTGAAACATGGTCCCTGCCATGAAGATCCAGCTCAGCCCAGTATCTGGCAGCTGGTTGTCTTCCCACACAGTCAGGGCAAATTCATTTAATTTTCTAAATTCACCTGGAGGACACAAATGGGGTTTAGGGTCACACAGTCTGGCAAATTTTTTTTACTATACAGTTTATTATAGTGAGTCTAAATTGTAACCATTCTTTTGTTTAGATTTCTAGGGTTGGATCAAAACCGATGGAGACACCAGGAGTTTGTGAGATTGAGCTGCCAAACAGAAGAATAGTGAGCGGCAGTGAATCCCCAACTGATCTGGATAGTCCATGTCAGGTACATGACAATGTGATCATTCTTATGTGCTGGCTATGCTCAGGTTTAATCTCCTAGATTATTTTGCACCTTTTAAATTAATATGTACAAACGGTTTTCGAAGATTACTGACTTCATTTTCTATAGATATATTTGTCACAAAAATGGAAAAATGCTCAGAGTTTTAGGTAAAAATGTAATTTGTGATAGTAGGATCTGTCAGAAAGTAAATTTTATAACTGATCAAGATTTTCAATTTCCAGTTAGGATGTTGTCAGCATGTCCTGTTGTTATGGGCTACTCATTCTACAAGATCAGCTTTGTTTTAGGAACAGGCTGAGTTGTTGGTTAGAGAGTAGACAGGAGAGCCACTTACATCAAGTTATGGTTAGGACAGTGGCTTCCAAAATGTTTTCTGCTGGGTCCCCTTTTGGTTAATAAGAACATTTCTGTGAGAGCTGAGTAACATGTAGCATCAGATACCGATATGTGTAAAAGAGAGGTTGCACTAGAGCAGGTGTGCTCAACCAGTCGATCTCAGGAGGGTTTTAAGTTGATCTGGTCTGTAGGGTCTTCAGGAGACAAACTGAATGCTACCAGCTGAGACAAGCTTGTTTCTCTGGTTTTGACAAATCAACCTTTATTAAAGACAAAAAACCTCAACAAAACATGTTCAAATTATTGAATCAATAAAATAATAATAGTCGCAGTAATTATTACTTTATTATGGTGCTGTTTAGTTAACAAAAATCAAAGGTGACCCACAGATGAACTCACTGACGGATCACTATCAGTGTTGAAGTTAGCTAATCAACCACTGCTGCATTCAAGTGACAACTTATTAATAACAAAAAATAACATCAAGCCTGAAAACATAATATCTTAGGGGACTGATTATTCTGTTAACATCTGTCAGTCGTCCTACATAGACTGGGTCCTTCGAAGGATGCAGACCCTGAATTCAGACACGGCTACGGTGTCCCTCACTTTGGGAATCACTGTGCTGGGGAAACAAAGTTAAAGTTTACTCCTGCAGCATAACTTTTCACATACTACTAAAGATTTAAGCCCCAACTTTTTCTGGAGTTTTCAGTGAATTTCCAGCTCACAGTGCTGTTTAATGAGAGATTAGAGCCGATATGTTGTCATAATGGAGTGTGTGTTTATAGGAGGAGGTTGCAGGGTTTCATTTAGGTCTGTGTGGGCCTGAGGAAGAGAGAGGGGAAACCCCGGGCAGAGAGGACAGTCCCAGTGACCTGGGGGAGGCGGAGCTTGATCCTGGAGGAGACTCCAAGGCTGGAGACGACAAGGCTTTTGGTAGGAAAGCTGCTACTGCTTGCGCATCTCTATTTCCTTTATCAGTTTCCTCTCAACAATGCTGAGTTTTCATAATGTTATGGAGGTTTTTTATTAAGTTATAATATGGTTTGGTTATTTTTGATGGAACCAAAGGTTGAATGTTTGATCACACTCAGGACACTTGGCCTGCCTTTGTTTATATGTGATGTTTTTTGGTGGTGGGGGTCAAAGATCAATCCAGTCCACATTAGTCTTAGTAGAACAGCAACCCCCCCCTCAATTCTGCTTTATGTTCTTGGTGCAATACTCATCAGCCTGAATAGTCTGACAGGCCCTTGATGGAGACACTGGCATCAGGAATGTCCCAGTTCAGCCTTGTCTCCGTAAAACACAATAAGCTACATTCCTGGTACTCCCTCTGGCTCCTGACCAGTGCTGTTAATTCATCCATCATGTTAGCCATCTATCTAATGTTGCCCATGGTAACGGAGGGGAGAAACAAGTTGATGCTCCTCTTCTCCATAAGCCTCTGTTGTTTCTTGGTTGTTGCTCTCCTCAGACCCCGATGTGTCCTTCTCCAGATCTGAACACCATGCCTTCCGGCTTCAGCACAATCAGCTGGTCCCTGGTGTAAACAATGGGGCCAAGTTGTTGTACTTTGCAGAGTAAAAAAGTATCTCTGCAGCAAAGAAAAAGATTTAGACTCTCTTAGTCAACATAGTTAAAGATAAGCTTCTAGTAAAGTGCAAAAAGCAATTCATGTTGTAAATAAATAAATAAATAGAAAACATGAAAAGGAGAGAGGAGTAACTGCAGCAGCCTGCATACACTAGTATGTTCTCTGAACACTAGTTACGGTAGTAATGGTTTGGTAAGCTACATTTAGGTCTGCTGATGTTTGAAGCAGCTGTTTAATATAAAATTGACTAAGAATTATTTCTGTTTGATCTTTGGCTTCAAAACAGTTTAAATATGTCATTAATCACAGTTTTGTTCCTTTTTACTAGTTTCTTTCTAATATCCATTCTCCAATTTGTGCAAAATTGTCTTTATATGATAAATAATTTGCCAAGATGGCATAAATCTAAAAGTAATGTGTTGAGTTCTTGTACTGGAGCTTTTAGTGTTGTGATCTGTTTATTAAACTATTTTTAATGTGTTTCTTTGGCTGTCTTGTCATTTTTCCTGCAGGAAAGGAGGTTGTACTTCTGATGCAGGCGCTGAATTCTCTTGCCACGCCTGAAGAGAAACTGGCAGCACTGTGCAAAAAATATGCAGATCTGGTAGGAATGTTGGCTTTCGTCTTTTTTTACGTAGGGTTACATAAGACGCTAGACCACTAGACCGCCTCTAACCGGTAAAGTTTTTTTTTTTTATCTGGCTATTTGTTTACAACTTTTCTGACAATATTACATGAATCAAAAAGATTGCAAATTCAAGAAAATGAAATGCCAGAATGTAATGGTATTTATATGTATCGCAAAGTAATCAGCTGATTTGAGTCTTTATCTTTGTTTAGGCCAGAAATAAATTTTTAATAATTTATTTGAGTCCATCAGAACCACGTTCTGCCCACAATACTGTAGTGAGGAACAAAGGGTATAATTGAAAATCTCACTACCTGGTGTAAAACCAAACTGCACATTTACTGGTGGAAAAGCGCCTATAAGGTTGCAGAATACGTCTAGAAGGATCAGCCCGACGTGTTGAGCCATGATCAGGGTTTCCCCCAGAAAACTTGCTGTGGTCGGGGGGCCAAGGTGATCCACCGTGTTTTTGTATTAAAGATGTTAAGTTTATACAGGTAAGGAGGTAGACTGAAGATGGCAGGTGGCTGAGTAATTGATGCTTATAGTGTAAGTGTAGCTTTACGGATGAACCGCACAATAAATTTCATATCATCCCGGTCTCAACAAATGGGTGACGGAGTGCATCGTGGCGGTACATAGCTGGTAAATGTGTTTCCGTGTGTGACGAACAAAGGTGTCAAATCCCGTCGCTAACATAAACACAAAAGCTATAAATGGCTGGTCAAGGAGAGAGTTCATCTATTAAGTTGACTGAAGATGAATACAGAAACTAAAACTGGAGCACAGATATTTTTATAAGCATATTTGTGAGCCTTCCTCTTTATTATTAATTTGAATATAATTTTAGATTATTGTATAACTTCAGGTTAACTTCAAAGTGAGCTATTATTGTTACAGGTTAATTTTCTAAACTACAGAAAAGTAACTGTTACAAGTAAAATGTAACATTTAAAATGTTAAATTAGACTCATGTTGATATCCAATAGTAACATTGGTGTTATGCTAGATTTACCAATATTTTATTTTATCAATTTTTTCATCCGATTACTCGTAAAAATAATTGATAGACTACTCGATTACTAAAATATTTGTTTACAACAGCCCTATGTTAAGTAGACATTAAATGTAAAAATATTACTGGGTAATTATATGTTATGGGAAAAGGTCGCCAGTGAAACACTATTTAAATCCACAACTAGTCTTAAAAACATAAAATCAAAAAATACAATTAAAATTAATATCAATGGGGCGTGCTGTGGTGGCGCAGGGGGTTAGCACGCCCCACGCTTGGAGGCCTTAGTCCTCGACGTGGACGTCGCGGGCTCGACTCCCGGTCCCGACGACCTTTGCCGCATGTCTTCCCCCTCTCCCTCCCCCTTTCCTGTCAGCCTACTGTCACAAAAAATACGAGCCACTAGCGCCGCAAAAACTCTTCGGAGAAAAAAATGGTAAAAAAAAAAAAATTATATCAATTATTTGCACTTCTGTTTAATCCAAATTAAGTCAGTGGCTCCGTAACGCCCCCCAGGGCTTCAGGGGCCCCATAAATGTTAATATTTGAACACAAACCACAGATAAATAAATGTAACATTTGTTTGAGATTATCAGTGCTGCTAAATTTGATTTAATGGTTTCAGCATACATAAATTAGAGTTTAAATAGTTAAACATTTAAATCTAAGATTTTAAGGAGCTGGCAAGTTTACTTTGTAAAAGTTCAAAGAACAATATTCATAGTTACATTGTTTTGTTGCCATAACTACAATGTGATGCTATGAGTTTAATCTTTGAATTTAAGCTATGTTTGTTCACAAATACAAATGAGTAAACTGGAATAATAACTCATTGTTTATAGGTTGGCTAATTAAACTACTCTACTATGCATTAACTCTGGCTGACTAAGTGGACAAAGCATTTGCATTGATATGGTTTGATGCATCTTGCAACCGGAAAAATAATACTAAAGATAATAATTAAATAATATAAAACCAGCACGACGCGTGACTACAAGGCGAGCGCGAAAGCGTGTTGAGATGTAAATGCTGCACATAAGTCTGTTATATGCGGCTCTGGTGAGAATGGTGAAATAAATCATTCTCACCACTCCCACAACGCGCACCCCTGAAAGCACGACTACAAGTTATTCCTGCGGTTCACGTAGAGCTGCGGGTTTAAACTCTTGCCTTGATATAAAGTTCTCCAAATAAACATAATTCCTCACAGGGGGTTGAGGTAAATATCCATACAGGTCAGCCTGTCCAGTTTGAGTGAAAAGAGGCCTGCGCGATCTGCGCTGAGGTAAAATTCCTCTGCTGCACAGAGGAGCGATCTGCTCCTCTGTGCAGCATCAACGCACAGAGGAGCTAGCGGTGTGATTGGTCTGCTCTCCCAACTTTGTTACCATTTAAATTTATGAACTATAAACCTATCTTTAAGGAATAAATCTGATCTGCCAGTGAAACACTAAGAGCAACTAATATATATATATATATGTATATATATATATATATATATATATATATATATATATATACACACAGTACAGACCAAAAGTTTGGACACACCTGGTCATTCATATGGTTTTCTTTATTTTCATGACTATGAAAATTGTAGAT
>CAEFZX010011447.1:0-51801 GCA_903066825.1 Alfaro cultratus
TCACTATAGAGCAGAAACGGACAGAGACTGATTTTTAAACCTTTGCTGATGAAGATAAGATTAGGGGACAAGATGGGTTTCACATGTAAATATCGGGCGATCACGATCCCTCAAAATTAAGAAAATCAGCACCCAGAAATCAACTGGCAGATAAATCAATTAGCCAATAAATGTATCCTACATTATTCATGTATATAATGTAAACAGCACTGCAATAAGTTAATAGCAGGTGTGTGAGTGATCTAATGATCGGACTGCTGCTTGCAGCCAGTCCACATTGTTAGTAGAACTTGAGGGCCCCAAAACTAAATTTTGCTAAGGGGCCCATTGAGGCTTGGGTTGGCCCTGGTCCTTCCCCTCAGTTAGATCTCTATGCAGGCAGAGGTTCAACTTTGTTCTTATTCTGTTAATAATAATAATAATAATAATCTGTTAATTCTGTTAATAGTAGGAAATAGGTTTTCAACACATCTACTTTTATCATTTTTGGAGATGGTGATTCCTAAGTACAACATTTTGCTTATTTGGTATATTGCTCATCGAGGATAGAACACAATCCTTAATAGCAAAACCTTCTTATTGACATTTAGATATAAACCAGAGGTTCTAGAAAAGGTCTGATTAATATCAAAGGCAAGAGGAACTTTTTCAGTTATGCAAAAAAAAGTGTAGTGTCATCTGCTATTCCTATTTGCTATGTTGATGTTGATGTATGGGCCTCGCCCTAAAATGGGTTGAACAGAGTTTGCCAGCTCGGAGGAAGAGATATGGAGATGGAGAAACAGGACAGCCCTGCCTAATGCCTCAATGTAACTGAAATCTAAGGGAAGTTTCTGATTTAAATTTTATAGCACTGTTACTATTAGCATAAAGAGTTTGAAAAGCTTTAATAAAGAAGGGACCAAGTCCAAATTTTTCTAAAGCTAAAAATAAGAAGTCTCGTTCTAGAGAGTCAAAAGCTTTTCTTGAAGTCGAGAAATAAATCTGAATACTCTCTTATATCTAGGACCAACCTTATATTGTTGGATATTTGACATCCTTTCATAAATCCTGACTGAGTCTTGTCAATAATATCATCTAAAACATTTTTAAGATGTTTGGCCAGCGCTAAAGCAATTATTTTATAATCGTTATCTAAAAGAAGAATGTCTTTTTTTTTAGCATAGGAAATAGGGTGGTAAGGCCTTGAGTGAGGGTTCCAGGGAAGGTTCCCTTGTCAAAGCTGTCCAAATATACTTGTAGAACAAAAGGGGCCAGTTGTTTGGAAAATAATTTTTAAAACTCAGAACTCTCCCCTGGAGATTGTTCATCTGCTCGCATTCTCACTAAAACCAGGAAGATAGAGCACATCACACCAGTGTACTGGTAGTCTGATATATTTGCAGTACTGTAGTGTGTATGAAGCATGTAGTGTACAAAGTGGCAAAGAAGATAAAATACATTGATAAGTAACTAAAAAGTGTACTTCATTAGCAATTATAGTAAACCAAAAGTATACCAAGTATACGTAGTACACTTTAAATTGTGCTTTATTACAATTTAAATACTATTAATGTACACGAAGCACAAAATTAGTTGTTCCAAAATAACACACTTCAAGTTAACTAATCCGGAGCAAAGCTGAAGTATACTCACGATCAGTCTGACTTAAAGTATACTCAACTATGCTAAAATTTGACATACTTAGTATATTTATTTTTCACCAGGGTAGGAAGATATCAAATATTGCATTATGAAGAAGGTATGTATCTAACCGTCAGTAACCATGGAAACAATGCCACTCCGTAATGTAGGCTAGCATGTACGGAAAAATTGTGTAGGGTCTCTGTACGTTTTTAATGCTGCTCCAGTGTAAGGGGAAATGTTTTTTATGACTTAGATGTGGTGTGAATTCAGGCAACGTCGGTAATTTGATCAATACATCAGGAGGATGGAAGTATGGGTCAGTTTCTAAGCTAGCTATTTCCAACTTTTGTAAATACTGCGCTCTATGAGCCCCAACCAGGTGTTTTACTTTCAAAGACAAATTAGTTCAACTTGAAGAAGTGTTTGTGTGGAACATGAGCCTGAAGTAAATGACTTAGACCTACAGACAGCTTTGAGATGACTTGTTAGGATTTGTGACTGCATAAATTAAAGAGAATCAACTAAGCTCAGTTGAATATATTAACAAATAAAAATAAAAGCTTGTAGTTGATTTAAATGTATGTGCAGTAATGTAAACAATGAAAAATGTCAATGTTACATGACTGCAATTTAATTAAATTAAATTAAAATGATAAAAAAGTTTGCTCTCCATCTCTGAAGATAATGTTGTGATTGGCCTGGAAGCAGACTTGTTTAGCCGTGGTTTTCCTATCCTGCCTGTAGGATTGCATTCTGGCCAGAGACAAAGCAGATAATTGGATTCACATTGTGTCTGTGGGGGTGTGGGGAACAAACCCCACCTCGCCCCAGGATGGTCCACAGCAGCCGGTGTGACGGTGATGTTGTTGTGACCCTGCCTCTCAGGGGTCACAACGAGGAATTACAGAGTTGGCTGTCAAGCTGAGACCAATACTCTTCCCAGAGGTAAGCCACCTTCAGAGCTGCTGAACCCACCCAGCAAACCAATACACTAACTTTTTTTTCTTTTCTTCTCCTGTTTAGCACAGCACTCAGTCTCTCCCACTGCATAGTTCTGCTGCCATTGGGTTTACAGACCTGTTGTTGTCCTCCAGGGCTAAGAGAAGGGAGAACAAAATACAGACTACATCAGCGCTTTGCCAGTAAGCAAGAATGCCAAATGCTATAGGCCAATGGTTGCTTATACAGCATTACACAGCTTATAAAAAATAAATATACAAATAAAAAATAACAATCCCACTTGTGGTGGATGCTCTTACCACCACATCGTGTTACTATTTTTTCTCGGAATTTACATTACTATTAGTTACAGATTACATTATCCATGAATATTTTTTCACCATGATTAAAAACACCTTGAATTCCAAGGAGTTTCCCATCCAGGCCGAGAATATCATAGAAGCTAAGCAGCTTCTATGAGGAATTTAACTGGAGGAATGTTTCTGCCATAATTCAACAGCAGAAAATTCCCCCATACACAAGTATTAAACATTTTGAGAACAAAAGACATGAAATCCTGCTTTCAGTCTGAAAATGTATGTTCTCGAATTATGGCAGAAAAATTCCCCCCGTAGTTTGACTCTTCCTACACCAACTGTAAGGGACCGGACATAACCAAGGACAAAGGGTCTTCAAAAATTAGGGAAAAAAGTCAATTTAATAATACCAAAAAATCTTTAACAAAGCATCAAACTTCAATGCAAAATGAGTCAATTGATAAATAACCACTAAAGCAAAACTAACATTAATTTAGCAAGTAAGTGAATATTATTAAAGCGACAAAATTAAATAACTAAGGTCAACTTTGTTAACACAGCTGGAATATATCATTTTGTCTTTGGAAAAAATGTTATGTTCCAAGCTTCCCCCTCCAGCTTCTGTGTTTGCAGAACCTCCAAACAAAAATATTAAGTCTAAGTAAACCATTCAAACAAATATTAATAAAGGGTGCAGCCATTAGAAAATATATGTCTTTATAAAATAACTTTGAAAAACTGGACTCGAGCTGTTCACTCGTCCTCACTTTAATCCCACTGGGCCTAAAAGAGTTTTTTTTTGTCATCAACAGACCCAGAGACAGAAGACTGGAATGGAGCACAGGAACTTAAAGCAACTGAACTGTGTTTCTTCAACCTGTCTGTCCCACCATCACCCATCCGCATGGTTTTGCTTAATGTTAGGTCAAGACCTCTATGTTACCTCTATGTTGAAGAGATCTAGACTTCATATTCAACTGTTTGTTCTCCTCATTGTTTCTCTCATGACAGCTCTAGAATTTCATACATGATTGGACTTCTCTCAGGTAAAGCTTTGGAGTGGGTACAGGCTCGCTTTCAGGCCTCTGCCCATTACAATTTTAGTTGTTCTTTTGAAGATTTTATTTCTTGCTCGAATTTAAACAAGCATTCAGCCAATAATCAGATCACAGGTGTGTCTCCAGAAATGTTTGGACATTAAAACAAGGTCAAAGATTAGTTTCTGACTTTGGAATTAATTTTAGAATTAAAGCTGGGATTCTACTGCACTTAAAAATGCTTTTTTTATGCTTTAAGCAGCCCTTTAAAGATGAATCGGTTACAGTTGATGAATCCAAGACTCAACAAAATCATTTCCACGGCCATTTGTCTAGGTGGCAGTTCAGAGTGCTGCCATTTTCTCCAAACTGGAACTCCTCAACACTTACCACCTTGTCTGTATCCGCCAAGGGGACAAATGGAAAACCACCTTTAAGATTCCCACTGGCCATTTTGAATACTTAGTCATACATTTTGGTCTCTGTAACACTCCAGCAGTCTTCCAAGCCCTAGTCAATAATGTTCTTTGTTTTGTTTTTTGATTTTTTTTTTTTTACCATATTCATGTTCGCATCTATTCCAAATCGGTATCTGATCACAGCCACCAGGTTCTCCAAAGTCTTCTTGAGAACTACCTGTACATCAAAGCAGAAAAATGTGAGATCTACAAATTATCCATTACCTTTTTGGGCTACATCCTTGAGGCCAGACAGGTTCGTGCAGCTCCTGAAAAAGTTAAGGCTGTGCTCTATTTGTCCATTCCTCAGACCCTCAAATGGCTTAAAAAATTTCTAGGATTTGTCATTTCTACTATAGCTTTAGCAGTAATTACAGGCAAACGGCATCTGCTTTGACTGCCCTCACCTCTGTTAAATCTCTGTTCTCCTGGACCCCTGAAACCAACTATGCCTTCCTCTAGTTCATGAACCAGTTCTCTCAAGTACTTATTCAGCCTGATCCCAACAAACAACTTATTGTTGAGGTTGATGCTTCTGAGGCTGGGGTCGGTGCTGTCCTCTTTCAGTGTACCAGCGCTGACAATAAACTTCATCCTTGTGCTGCCTTGCCCCGTAGTCTTTCAGCAGGTGATAACAATTACAATGTGGGGGACAAGGAACTTTTGGCAATACTTCCAGTGGAGGAGTCTTGTCATTGGTTGACAATTGGTACAGACCCAAGTTGGTCTGGACCAATAAAAATCTCTCCTACTGTCAATCAGTCACAATACTCAACTCCCAACAGTCCTGCTGGTCCTTGTTCTTTTCTTATTTGAATCTCTCCATCTCTTATTGTCCAGTCTCCAAGAATCTCAAACCTGATGCTCTTTCCAGACTATACTCATCCGATAACTCCTGTTTTCATTCTTCCATCCAGTTGCACCATTGCCACAGTCACATGCGACTGTAGTGTCCAATGTAGTCATTAGAAACTACATAGACCAAGCTCTACAGACAGGACCTGACCCTGGCACGTGTCCCCCAAATAAATACCCTCCTCAATCAGAGCTTGTCTCATCCACTGTGTCCACTCTTAGCTTTTGTGGTTTCCTTTAAAGATTCTCTCAGTGGTTTCCTGAATGAAGCTCCTTGTGCTGACCTGGTTTCTCCTCTTGATTCAAGATTATCTGATGATTTCTGGTTTAATTTCCATGACTGGCAACTCCCCACTCCTCTTGTACCCCAGCAGCTCTGTGTAACCTGTCCACCTTCCAACAATTTCATCATCCAGCAGCTCCCCTCTGACTGCTCCAGAAAACTCTGCTTCCAGCTTCAGAATTCCTGCACACAAAGACCCAAACTGAAGACTCCGCTCACCTCCCCTGGGCAGACCCATCACCATCATAATGTAGATCTACATTCATAATGATATTCAACTTTCGTACTCAAGTTATTCATCATCTACCAGCTCTGTTTCCAGTGTTCACATTTGGTCCCGCCTCCAGAACCCTGGACAAAGATGCACTCTGCATTATTCATTGCTTTTCAATAAACGTCATACATTGTTCTGTATGTGGGCCAAAAGTACACCCAAAACCACGACACGGGGCAGTTGCAATGTTGTGATCTCAACTATTTAATACAAATTCTCTCAATTGCAAACTTTGCTCAGATTTGCAATTTAGCCCCCTTTTAATTTAACTTTCTGTTTTATGGAGTATCTTAAAAGCTGAACCTGCAAGACAAAAGCATGTGTGATGTTAACAGTTGCTTTTTTTTCTTTTGCAAAAACTATTTTGAGAGTTTCTGTGTATATGTTAACTTGAATGACCAACGTGACATTTTCTTGTTCTTATTGCACATTGTTTTATTTCTACTGAAGGTGCTACTTCAATAAGTTGCTGTTATTTGCACTTTAAATATGTACTGTTAAAATATTGCCTTTTTGGGAAGGTTATGTGCAGCAATTTTTTGTTTTTGTAAGATTAAAAAAAAAAATCTTATTTTTTTTTTCATTATTGAAAACATTCTGCAAAATTAGTACTTTTTGGCATGAATCACCAAAAAGCATTGCAATGACCTAGAGGGACTGATACAGGTAATACTGAGGGATTGATACTTAAAGAAGCATTCAGGTCATAGATAATACTAAGGTTTACTTTTTTTTATTTTTTACCAGAGGCCACTTAGTGCCACCTAGAATGTGCCACTCACAAAATAACTTGTTTTTTAAAAGACAATTTTGTTAAAAAAAATAATAAATCCAACTTAAACTACTATTGGATATGTGACCTCTTCTAGCAGTTATCCATGAGCTTATGAAGAACACGTCTCATGTCCAGTTTCCTCTATCAGCTCTATCATTACATGCTGACACCAAAGCACCACTTCAAAGAGGCATGCTTTGATGCTAACCATCAATATGCATTTTATCCTGGAATGACGTTTTCCCAGCAATCCTTCCACTAAGTCTACTTTCTGCAATAATTGGCTCCAAAGCTAATAAGTACAAATTATTTGCTACGGCACTGGTGGTAAAAATGAAAAACTTTACATTGAAAGTGTTCATGAGTTCACAGGCATTAGATCAGTGGATCTCATTTTCTACAAGTGCTTTCCAGTTTGTTCTTGTGCAAAAAGGTTATCAGCATAAACCCGCTTACATTAATCCAAATGCGAGGCCTGAGGGGCTTATAAAATGCATTATTAGAAGAGCAGCAACAATTTTTTATGCCTCACAGGGCATTCTGCCCTGAACATATGAAACTAGTAAGTATGTTAGTTAATTTGTGAAGCTCTTTGCATTTGCAACCTAAGTTGAGATTTGGCTAAAGCTGCCAGGGCCATTTCACTGTGGTGCCTGGCTGAATTTCCCCTTCGGAAAATACATGTTTTACTCTGTGAGCCAGATCAAAGCAAAGACGCTTGGATCAAAGGCCGGCATCACGCTGCTTTGGTCACATCTGTGTTGTTTACACGAATGCTAAAGGCACTTATATCAAATATTACAAACTTTGAAAGATATATGTTTGAATTAAAGTATTTTGATGTCACTTTTGAAGTACATCAGTGCATTTGGGGATAATTTTGAAAATCTCTCCACAATTTCACAACAATTTTGCAAGCTTTAAACAAGATGAGGACATTTCTGTTGCAGAGTATACATCAGTTTGCATCTCTGCTCCCTTTTAAAATTCTGCCACAACTTTAGTATCAACAATAAAGCCTATAGGCACGTCTCTCAATAGTGAGCCAGGCTTTTGGTGTCCGTGCAACGGACTCAACTTTCCAGCATCAAATACAGCTGTTTTCTAACTCTTTGAAAATAATGAACCAGAGAGGGCAAACACTGATACATTTTCTTCAATTGTTGTTTATTTGTCAATGTCTGGTGTCTCTGGAAAAAGATGAGACAATATGGGGGGTGAAAGGCGAGCAGAGGGTGGGGTGTAAGGGTAAGGGAGTGAAGAGGAGAATAAGGGTATTTCAATGACCTGTGAGCAGGTCTGCCGTTGAGCTGGGGGCTAAACAACCCACCACCACCACTCCTACTGTTGGTGGGGGATGGGAACAGGGGCTAACTGGATTAAAGACAGCACCTTAGAACTTGTAGAGGAGAAGACCATCTCTGACAGACTACCAGAACCCAAATACGGTTTATCTTTACAACCATATCCAACCTCTCCCACTGTCTGTCATTGTTGTTCAACTCTTCCTCCATCTTGTTTACATAGACTAAGACAGCATATGCATAGCAAAACTCCCACCCCAAATCATTCTGCCTTTCCAAACCTCCATATCTTTCTTACTGCCATCAGCAGACCCCTAACAGATTGAAGATAAATAAGTTAGGATTGGCGAGTATGATATATCAGATCTTGATTGTACGCATGGCTGTAAAAACATTTTCCCGAGTTTCGTGCCATTAATAAGGCACAAATCCACCAGCACATGAGAGCATCACTTCTGTTTGGCAGAGTTACTGTTTGGTCACATACAAACCAAACTGTACTCAAACCACTGAAAAGTAATTATAATTAAGCCTTAAAGGCATTACAACTATGCTTCGGATAGTTGACCCTCCGTCAACTATCCGATGGAGGGTCCGTCAGACAGTCAAACCTCGGATTCAGGAAAATCAGTGTGGTTTTTGTCCAGGTCGTGGAACTGGAGGTTGTGTGGGAGTTCACCCAACCAATCTATATGTGTTTTGCGGACTTGGAAAAAGTGTTCAACTGTGTCCGTCAGGAAACCCTGTGAGGGGTACTATGGAAGTATGGAGTACTGGGCCCTTTGATACAGGTTCTTAGGTATCAATGTATGTATGACCGCATTGCTGGGAGTAAGTCTGACTTGTTTCCAGTGAGAGTTGAACTTCGCCAAGGCTGTCCTTTGACACTGATTCTGTTCATTATTTTTATGGACAGAATTTTTAGGTGCACCCAAGGTGTTGATCCATTTTGGTGGCCTTAGGATTGCATCTCGGCATTTTGCAGATGATGTGGGCCCACTGGCTTCATCAGGTCATGATCTACAGCTTTCACTGCAGCAGTTCGCAGCAGGGTTTGAATCGGCCGGTATGAGGATCAGTCCCTCCAAATCCAAGGCCGTGGTCTTGAGCCTTAAAAGGATATAGCGCCTTCTTCGAGTAGGAGAAGATGTCCTACCAGAAGTGGAGTAGCTTGAGTGTTGACAGTCGGATTGGCACAGCGTCTGCAGTGAAGCTGGCGCTGTACCGGTCTGTAGTGGTGAAGAGAGAGCCGAGTCAAAAAGCAAAGCTCTCGATTTACCGGTCGATCTACATTCCTACCCTCATCTATGGTCATGAGCTTTGGGTCATGATAGAAAAACGAGGTCACAGATACAAGCGGCCAAAATAAGTTTTCTTCATAGGGTGGCTGGGCTCTCCCTTAGAGATAGGGTGAAAAGCTTGGCCATCCGGGAGGGACTCAAAGTAGAGCTGCTGCTCTTTCATGTCGAGAGGAGCCAGTTGAGGTGGATCAGGCATCTGGTTTGGATGTCTCCTGGATGCCTCCCTGGTGAAATGTTCCAGACATGTCCCACTGAGAGGAGACTAGAGGAATACCCAGGACACGGTGGTGGGACTGTTTCTTGGCTAGCCTGGGAACACCATTGGATTCCCCAAAAAGAGCTGGCCCAAGTGACTAGGGACAGGGAAGTCTGGGCCTCCTTACTCATGCTGCCCCACGACCCGATGGATGGATGGATGGATGGATGGATGGATGGATGGATGGATGGATGGATGGATGGATGGATGGATGGATGGATGGTAGGATGGTATATCAAAAGCCAATTAGATTTCATTATTGTTATATTCTGGTTAAATTTGGTACCCTGGATGTTTCCAATTTTTTAAGTCAGAAGCTTTTAAAATGGATTTTTAAAACTGACGAAAGTTCTGACCAATTTTTTAAGTCAGAACCTTTTAAAATGGATTTTTAAAACTGACGAACCACTTCCTGAATCAGTCACGTGGTACGACCCACTTGCAAGGCTTCAAACGTCACAACCTGCTCCATCAACACAAGACTCAATATGTGCTTCATATGTACTTCAGTCCTGGTCTCGCCTCATCCAACAATCAAACCAATCTGTCAGCAGAACCAAATGTCTTTTACCTCAGCAAAAATTAAGACTGATCATCCAAAAGTATATCCAAGTTAAACTTACCTATGAACTTCCGATACCTAACCCCGCTTTCTTTGTAGAATCTATCAATCCAGTTCCATTCAACGTCTCCTGAATTGCACATTTCATCCCTTTGCACATATTGTAAATAAACTTGTTACTTTCATTCTGCGGTCTGTGTAAGATTATGCATGACTTTTATGAATTATTTACAGATCTTGAGTTCCAGCAGCAGTGAGTTATTTCTGGAAGGGAGAGAAGGGGATTAGTGACGCTCAGTTGGCACTTAATGCTAAGGATGATGACTTAGTAACTCAGGTAAGTAGATCCACTAACTTCTCTCATGAAGATAAGTTTCAGGGTCAGAGAACACAGCGGTTGGAAAGAAGCTTTATTATCACATCCATGTTGTGTGTTTTAATTGTTCCCTGAAATATTTGGGAAAAAAGACAAACATTCAACTGAAGAGAAACACTATAAAAGCCACACAGATGTTATATCATAATCATTCAGCCACTGAATCACAGATACATCTCAGGTTACTCTGCTCAGTTCAGCAAGAAGGTCACTGCTTCAAGGTTGTAGCTGGCTGACTGACAGTTTGTTCTCACAGGGCTCAGTGGCCTGAGCATTTCATGTGTAAAGCAGCACTGGCCTGGATGGTTTCAGATGTCATAAGGAGTAGCTGGCAGGAGGAGAGCAGCAACAGCAGATGCAGATCAACACACTCAGGGCCTGAAGCAAACCCTTCGAAGCAAATGCCTGCTCAAGCAACCGGAAGAGGTGACAAAACACATCAGGTAGCTCTGCCTTTCCGCATCATTCTCATCCATTCTTGTCACATATGTTTGAGACTTTCACATCAGACAGAAATGGCCACTGAAAGTGACAAGCTCTGAGGCCAGACAAAGGCAGAAAAGACATTAAACTGGTCCTTTAACTGGCTCCCCAGATGTCCACTAATATCTTCAAATGAGACAAAAGTGAGACATAAATATTTATACCAAAATAGGCTCCTATCTTCTCAGAGATAATTATCACAATTAAGTGCTCAGGGCACAAAGGGCAAATGTCAAAATAAGCTAGCATGTGCTTGTTCTAAATGAAAATTGGTGCTTTCTTCTTTGATTTCTAATTTTGACTTCCAAAGATTCACTTTCTGCTAAAGAGCCCTGTGGCGGTTGAAGAAAAATCCACAGAAAAGCCTAACAGGTTATAAACTGCATGGTTCGAAACATGGAAAAAAAAGTAGCAGCTTATATTCCAACAAATAGGGTATTTTGATTTTAATGCCCCACACTGCAAAGGGATCAACCCACCCACCTGGCATGCACCTGTGGAAACATGCAAACAAAAATATGTCACCACAACTGTAGCATCCACCCAGGAGAGAACCACCACCAAGCCCAGCTCCTTCATCACCACCCAACAAGCCCAAAGTCCAGCAACTCACTTCTGAAAAGGGACGGAAACCCTCCATAACACACGCTGGGGACAACCGGTGAGCCCGCCTCTGTAATGGCAGCAATTCCTGTCCACCTGTCCACACGCCAGGGGCCCCATGCATAAAGCGTGCGTGCGCACAAAAATGTGCTGCGCCATATTTTACGCATAACTTGGCATATATAAAAATTAACTTTGAGTCAAAATACGCGCACTTTTTCACTGATGTGAAAATGTGCACTCAAACTTTTCTGTGGATAATATCCAACTACAAAGCGTCAAAACTCACCTAAATACTGTACACTGAAATCTGACTACATTCAGTTATTTAGACCAAGAAGTTTCAAACCTGATGTTTTTTTTTTTTTATGATTTTAATATTTTATTGTTTAAATGTAAACGATGAAACTGAACCGCATTTTTCCTAAGTCAATAATCTAACACACGCACACAAAATAAAAGAAAGTAAAAATAAAAGGATGTGAAAACTTCACTCAAATGTAAATAGTACTTTTCCTCAGTTTTTGTCTCATAAAGATGTAACGCTTTGTTCTGTGCGCCGAAGAGCATGAAATGCTTCTATAGGATAAATTCATTGTGACTGAAAAATAAAACACCAACCACCCCAAGCGAAGAACAGCCCACCAGCTGCCTCAACACAAGTTGAACTCTGCTGCCCCAGATTGCGCAGAGCCAAAAGTAAAAGCAGCGGTGGAAGGCTGGCGCAGAGAGGCATTCCCACAGATCGCAGTCAGGTTTAAACCTCTAAGCATTGTAGCAGAACAAACTGACTAGGTCTTGCATTGGGTCTCCAACAAACTAGAAATGGCCTTAGATTGGCAACATCAAAATTTAAATGTGATTCATTGCTTTCAGTTCAGTGTCCATATTCTTTAAAAAAGAAAGTCAAAATACCTTGACATGGCTAATGGCACTGGATTTGAAAGATACAAATCATGTGCTTCATTAATAGAAGTAGTTTTGCCAGTTGAAAGCAGGAATCATTTTTGACTTCCATCTGTTTAACAAATACATCAGCTAGACCACATGGTCCTCTTCTTGAACCAATCGCCTGAGAACTTGAAAGAATAGTCTAACCTACATTGTCCTGACTATAGTCCTATTTACTGACAATAGTTGTCCAGTTGTCACAAAAATATCTTAAAATGCATACAGAATGAACTCCACTAATAAATAATGTGATCAAAAGTAGATAAATAAATAAAGCATAAAACTTATTGATGTCTTCAGCAGTATTCTGATCAGTTGACTGATGCTTTTTGAGACTTTACAGATGGCAATACACAAGATACAAAACTTTATTGGAAGGGTAGTTGTTGTTGTTTTTTTTCTTCCAATGAAATAACTGAAAATACAGCAACATAAAACTGTTAAAAGCAATACAAATTCATGCTTTAGCAAAATTCAGTACAATATGTTGAATAAAGTGACCCATGTGTAAAATTTGCTTAGCAATTTACAGAAGATTTAACAAAAATATAGTAATTTAAATGGCTAAGGACAGTTTGTTTTTGCATTTTACTGGCATGGAGGTGGGAGGAGGGGGTTTGGTGGTGCATTGGGAAATTGCAGGACAGGGTGTCAGACCAAGTCCAGTCATCAGTTCTTGAGGGTTCTTGAAATTTCATATAATCTACAATGGCACAGTTGTTCCTGGAATCAGTTACAATACAATAAAAAATTAAATGCTTGTGTGGATTATTCTTTTTTATACACAGAGGGATGTTTTGTGTAATGTTTAGGAATATTAAAGCATAATTTATATTTCAGGAGTTTGACACCTTGACACTTTGGCACTTCTGTTTTGAATTTCAACATGCGGTTTGACATGTTTGTATTAATAACAGTGTGATCTCAGAGGGCCATGGCCTCGGGCTACTTGAACAAGACTACCAAAAAAAGGGTTTCAAAAGGAATTGTAGAGTAGCCCGGGGACTTGTCAAAATCAGCTCTGATACTGTTGCCCTGAAAAAAATCCATTACCCACACATGTGGGGGATGGTAGTTAGCAGGAGTGTGAATGAAGCTGACGTCTGGGAGCTTTTTTTCAATGTTCAGTGCTAATATTCAGATTCTTTCTGCATCATGATTATGCCTAATCTCCTAAGCTTGATATTTTTTGCACTACAATGTTTGTTCACCCCAGCAGTGGCGTTTTCTGATATGGACCCCCTCACCTCTGGTTCTCAAATACCCCCCCACTCCTAGAACCGGAGCATTTTCATGTCAATAGTGCCTAATGCAAACCCCCACCCTGGTCAACAACTTTGTGGATGGGGGGACATGCCGCGCCAGAAGGGCGGTTCGCCCAGGGCACCAGACAGACTAGGACTACCTCTGCACCCCAGTGCTGCCAGGATTGTCTTGACTAAATAGATTTACAAAATGTAAATCTCTGTTACAAACTGTCAACATGGAAGGTTGTTTCTTTTGGCTCCAGTTTTTTAAAACTACATTTTTATATTTTCTCTGCAAGTCCTGTCATAGTTTATCTGTAATGTTTAGCCATAAAAACTAATAAACCCCATCAGGTAATCAAGATATCATCAAGTTCTGGCATAGCAGACTTAGTGTTTTTGCTTTATTTGCTTTATTAAAAACGCATTATTTCTTAACCCTCTAAATTTTATAATTTTCTTTGTAAAAAACAAAATTTGCATACCTGGTAGAGTGCAGTTCACAGGAGGGTTTGTTAACCTACCAAGCATGTTAAAAAAAAAGCCATGAATATTCTTAATGTGTCAGGACTCAGGGTTTTTGGGTTTGGTTTTGCTTTTAGTCATGTTTCAGTTCACGTTAAGTTAACCCTTCATGGTCATTTTAGTTTTATTATTTTGATGTAAATTATTTTGGTTAGTATTGTCTTGGTTCTTGCTTTCCTTCTTTCAGTTCACTAGTAGTGTTTCTAGTTATGCCTAGAATAGAATAGAATAGAATAGAATAGAATAGAATAGAATAGAATAGATTTTATTGATCCCCAAGCGGAAACTGCTTATTCATTGACAAGCTACTCCATCTGAGGTATTAAATATCAATATCAATAACACAAATATAAACATATGAGCCAAAGTTGATAAAATATATATACCTAAGAGTGATGATAGTTTAAAATGACTAAATATAAATAACTAACTAACATGGACATGCAAATACATTAATCAATAAATAATCTATAAATGAGTATTTCTATAAATGCTTATTTCTTACTTATTTCATCAACCCAGGTTCAGTTATTCTTACATGTCTGAGTCTATGTATGCCTTCCTTCAGTGGTCCTCTTTAGGTTATTTCTTTAGTCCTTTTAGTTGTTCCTCATTTCAGTTCCCTTGTAGTTTGTTAGGTTTAGTTCTGTTATGTATGCATCCATGCTCTATCTTCCTTTAGTAATTTTAGTTAACAACAACTTTGGGGCTAAGGTGCCAGAAAGGTGGTTTGCCCAGGTCACCAAACAGGCCAGGACCGCCTCTGATTACTATCACATCCCATCTTGGTTGGTTCAGATTCTTAGGTTTTTTTGACTCTTACAAAATTATTACCCTTGATCAAACCAAAAATAACCACCTGATAGGTGTTTTTGTTGGAATAATTTAACCAAAGACTACAAGTAAATAATAGAAACTGGCCTTAGTTTCATTCCCAGGATGAATATGACTAGACATATAGTTTATATGAAATACGCTGCAGTACTGTGAACTATTCTGTTGCCAAAAACTGGTGCAAAAAGATCAGTTGATCAGCTGCTGCATTGACTATTGCAGAGAAATCAAATACACATTGACAACACAATACCTGCTTGTAACTAGGTTTGATATGTTTTATTTTTGTTTATCAGGACTGTGGCAGCAGCATTTTGGATGTGCTGCAGCTACACTATTCATTTTACAGAGACTGGTAAATTAGCACATCACCCATTTCTACAATCCTTCCACTGGCTTCCTGGAGCTCAGAGAATAGACTTTAAACTACTGTTGTTAGTTCAGAAATCACTGAACAGTGCGTACTGTAACTTTTTATTACTTTGTTGAAATGTGCTGTACAAATAAACTTAGTGATGATTATAGTGCCTTCAGGTTATTTGCTTATGCTAGGTTTAGTTTTTTATGCTCCTTTGTTCCCCTTTGTATTTACTGTGTTTATGTCTCCTGCTCTCATTTTCCCTGCTCAGCTCCTCTGTCAGGAGTTTTACAATTCCTGATCCCACTCAGCTGGATCCAGAATGACACAGGATCTAGCTGAGCGAGATCTAGAATGGATCTGCTTCAGTATATTAGCTTTCTGGTTTTTATGATTCATTTCATCATCTTATCAATAAATGTGCCACTGTTCAAACTGTAGTGTTTGTATTTGGTTCTATTCCTGACAAAAAAAAGATATATATTTTCTGGCACTTGGTTTTCTCTCCTGGAGCACATCAGAACACTGTGTGACTACTCAGCCAATCAACTTCCTGCAGTGAAACTAACTAAATGCATTTGCTTAAGGAGCAGTTGCATAGCTCGTACATGTATAGCTAAAGTTGACTGGAACCACAGAACAGTAGAAGATTAGAAGTTGTACTACTTCCACCTGTTCTTCACTCCTTCTTCCTGCCTCTTGTTTTTTTTTTTAATAAATATACTTTGAGCCAGGCCATAACAAAATCCTAAATAGCTGTTGTTATCATGAATGCCTTCCTTTATGCTAATTTTATTTAAAAAATTATTAAAGTTATTAGTTATTTTTAGTTTTTTCTTTTTTTTAAGCATAGAATAGAATTTCTCTCTCTATTTCTGCATTTTTTTGTAGACCACTGGCATGGTATATAATTGTGATGTCCTTTAAATATGCCCTATATGAACCCACATCCTTGTATGAAACCAATTTTGTCAAAGATTATTTGCCTAATTTCCAGTTGTGCAATCAGTTTGAACCCACATTTTTAACTAGCGACACTGTTTTCATCATTGCCAGTTTGATTTTCTCAGGAGTGCTGCATCAAAATCTTTTTTTTCTTTTTTTTACATTTTACATGATACAATAAATGGCTTAGCTGTGTAGATGTTGCACATCTATTTACAGAGCTTGAAAACCTCCACAGTGAGTCACAGAGCTAGCTAATAATTCCCAGCTAATTGACTTACTGAGAAACATGGTAAAAGTGTATATTTTAATAAAACAGCACAGCTACTAACAGAGCAGTGTTTTTCTCATCACTTCTCACCCTCTTGAACTGCCATGCTGGCCATCTGCTTGACTGCATGGAAGTGAGATTGCAGACTTACAGTCAGTATTGAAGCTTTGTATAGCAAGAACATAGATTGGTTTAATTGACAGAATCCTCCAGTCCAACTCACCAGAGTAGAGATAATTCCCTTATCCACATCAATGCAGGGTCTCTGCTGGGTGCAGTGAAAGGAGCTGTGGACCCGCTGTCTGCTGGCAGGATCTGCCAAAATCAATTAAACAAGCTTTGATAAATACTCACCTTACACTTGTGAACTATGTGAAAGAAACTGAACAACAATTGCTCAGACAAATGTGAGATCATTGCCTAGCTGTGCTTCCATTTGCTGTCCAAAGATGAACAAAGTTAGCTTTAAGTAATACCAAAGTCTTTGGATGTGATTCTGTTGAAGTTGATTGTTTATTAGTCTGTTACAGGGATGATTCTTTACCTCTATAACCACAAAGCTGTTTCCTAATCAGCTGGGTGCTCTGTTGGCTTGTGCTGTGACAAAGTTTCCCAACCTGGGCAAGCGGGCATAATAACTCTTATGAATATGCACGATAACTCCAAAAAAAATGTAAAAGATACAGATTTTCTTGTAGGGAGGGGTCTGTTGTTGCCAGACCAAAGAAGGCCAGGTGCCACCAGAAAACATCACATCAAATTTGTAGTTTGGATAAAAATGAACACTACTAGGCTTCTCATTTTCCGGTGGAAACAGAGTTAGAATTACTAGAGGCTTTCTTGTTTGAAGCGTCAAAATCATCTCTCATTGAAATAGTTGCTCGATGAAAATGCCGTAAAGAGGCTTCTTCTTCCCTTTCTTGACTTCAGGCCCAGGTCAAACTCTTTTGCATAGAGCCCTGAACCATGTGTTGTATGATTGGTCAAAGGTTTGGGGACGTGTTTTCTGTGGAAATGCACTGCGACAGCAATGTTATTTCGTTTCAAAAAACCAGATGGTGGAAGTGGACTTTCCACCATCTGCTTTTTGAATCTGCATGTGACATGAATATATTGAAGGAGCTAAGAGGAATTGTGTACATTTACATGATACTTCACAATATACCTACAAAGATTGTCAAATGGTTAAAAACCCCTGGATGGAAACTGCAAAGTCGTTGTCTACAGAGGAGGTTGTCTGTAGAAAGTTGTGGCTCTTTCTCTGTGACTGTATTGATATGTAACATGGGGTTTACTGAGAAGTGAGAGAGGTGTCCCCAGGTGATCTGCCTGTGTGCCAATTCAAATGTCCTGCAACCACATGACCACACATTGACTGTTCGGCTTCAGGTGAAGTATGGGAGAACCTTATGCCTGCACAGATTTGTGCTGGCCTCCAGCTCCATTGTCCTCCTGCTTTTCTTGTGCAAACACACAAAAGCATGTTTTTGGGGGTTTTTTTATTCAGACTACTAGCTGAATAGTAGTCTGAATAATTAGACTACTACCATATCTTTATGGCAATTAAAACCTATGTGTGAAATAAAAACCTTTGAAAGATCTGTCATAACTGAAGACAGACTTAGAGTTATTTTATTGTTGTTGCACAAAGACACAACAGAAATTGGCAAAAATGTTGTCGCTTGGCCACCAGAGCACCCAGAAAACCCCCCAGAAAAATCACAAGTCTGCCTATAAATACATATACAAGTAATATTGTTAAATATATATATATATACCTTAGCATTTTCAGACAGTCTTAGTGGGAGGATTATTGGTGTTGAGCAATTTGATGGCAAATGTGAGTTAACTATTTCTGAGTCTGGCTGTTCTACAGCAGATGCTGCAGAATCTTCTGCCAGATGCAGCCAGATGACCAGACCATGGAGAGGATGGGTGGAATCAGAGAGGATCTGGTTTGCTCTGGCTAAGAAATGGCTGCCAGGTGATATTGTATAGTTGAATGGAGTCGTTGACTGTATGTTTCAGATGTTCAAAGCTTCAGATGAAACATGACATTTTCTACCCACTGCTCATGAGACGGAGGAGCAGCTCTCTTCCAGTTGAATAATATCAGGCGTCTTGCAAGTAGTGTGGCCTGCTGCACCGGAGGGACAACCCCAAATAAAGCAGTTAGAGAACTTCGACCAATATTGTCAAGTTCTTATCTAATATGTGCAGCTTCCCCACTTGAAAAGGGATGGATGAATCGATGCAGACTTTCATCAACAAGGTTTTACTCAAAGGACCAAGCAGTTTTCTTCATTTTATCCTCCATTTATTTAGTGTATGTCAGGACATGTTCAGAATTGGTCCAGAAGCAGGTAAAAACCTTTAAACAAACCCAAAAGAAGAAAAATAAATAATTGCTTATCTGTATATAAGTTTACATAAATTAACTTCACTCAAACTATATAAACAACACTGTGAATCAAACCCACAAAGTAATCAAAGTTAAATAAGTCCTCTTGCATATGGAATTGTAATTGTGATTGACTCCCAAAAGGAGTAAATCCTGGGGCAAAACCAAAACATATGACTGAGATCAGCAGGGCTGTGCCTACACCTAATACAAGGTGGGTCTACATCAGGATACATTCTAGCTAGTTTATTAGGGGACGAGTACAATCTGTGCAGAACCTTAAACTGCAGCAGGCCATGTCTAATGCAAATTGAAGAGGAGCGGATTCTTGAGATTGCAGCCTGCCAGGCAGTATCAGTAAACAGTTCCCCTAACTCTTCTTCCCATGATTCTTTCACAGATGACTAAATGATGGGGGTGCAGCATTCTGAATTTTGCCATATATATTCTATGCCCTTATCAGTCAGATTCATGTCTAAAGATTCATCAATCCACGTTATTCGAGGCAGCATTAAGGAGAAACTAGCTTTCACATTAACTACACTTGGAGATACCTGAAAAAGTCAGTCTGAGGGACACCAAAGTCCCTTCTTGGCTATTCAAAAGAAATAAATAGACCTCTTTCAAAAAGGTCCGTTATGAAAGTAAGGCCACTCTCGTGGCACTTCTGAAAGGATGGATCTATCAAGGATGGGGTGAACTGAACATTGCATCACATAGGAGATGCAGTTAGTGATTTCTGCATTGAAAATGAGTCCTAAATTAGGACCATATCTTTAAAGAGCCTCCAACAACTGGATTGTTTGTCTGATGACATTTACTCAATGGTAAAGGGCTACATATTAATGACCTAAGCAAAACTGAATTGCTAGAATGTTGTTCCAGATGGACCCAAACTGGAGATTCAGTATCTGACTGATCCGTAAGTCTACAAAAACTTATGGATATTTGTTGCCCAGTAATAGTAAAGGAAATTGGATAGGGATAGTCCACCGTCCTCTTTCTGCCTCTCTAATACCGTAATCCTTTCTAATCCTCTGGATGATTTTATTCCAGATGTTAAACATATGTTTAATTTTTGAAGAACTTCTTGGGAATAAAGACTGATATGGTTTGAAACACATGGATATTTCACCTGCTTTCACCCCTGTGATGCAGACGTTGCAATGCCGTGATCCAGCCCTCACACTGGGCTCTGAGCAGGGTAAGTTATTTCTTCATCCCAGACAAGTGAGACTCCATAGTTGCAATAGAGTTGGCGTTAGCGGTCACTCCATTTTCCAACTCAGACATGTGACTCTCAAGTTTGTCCAGTCTTCTACTAAGTTTATCAGTGGCATTGCGCAGCTCCGCTTGGATTTCTATAGCTTTTTCATCCCTTTTCTTCAAAAATTTAAGAAAATGGAATAGCCTCATTGACTGTAATTCCTCCATAATGGCATTCTGGTTGCCTACTGCAGTCGTCATTGTTCCGTTTGAGCAAGCTAGGTTAGCTGAGCTGGCTCCCGCTTCAGAGGCCCTTGTATCCTTTCCCAACTTGTTGGGTGGAGATTTTTTAGGCATACCTAAAAAATCAGATGTTTTTAGGTATGCCTCTTGTTGGTTATCTAATATATACACAACAGCCTGTGTGGGGCTATATCGCGTAATTTTATAAGTATCATAAATGTAATGGTTCAGGTGCGGAGCTCACAAACCCACGTCCTCACATGGCGCTGTCTCAACCAGAAGTCTCCTACCAACTTTTTAAAGACCTCAAACATTATGTATAAAACTTAGAATCTTGTTTTTAACATAAGAGAAAAACTATCTATTTTTAAAAAGTTTAACTGAACACCAAAATATTTATTATATGAAAAAACTTTTTAAAAACTAGTTGTACACACAGGACATTTGATCATTTTTACTTCCTCTGTATCACAGACATCTCTATTGAAGTAATGGCCATCAGTGTTTTGATGTTTAGCTTCCATGTTTCTGCAACTGCAGCCAACTGCAGTAACGCTTGCATTGCTTCACCAAGAATGAGCAAAGTTTGTTTCAGTTTTTCTGAAGGAACATGTGATTCGGAACTCAGAGCAATAAGCAACTGCAGCTCTCCCTTCTACTAATTTCCTTAAATTTTCAAGAATTAGCAAACATGACTGGAGTTAAGTAGCTTCTTCTGTTTTGCATATCCTTTCACCTCCAATCAACGGGGTACTGACAAAAAGTACCAAAACGTTTACGCCCGTCTCATAAAATTTTTGACTCGAAGCTTTTGCTAAACTTCTAGTTATTTATTTATGTTTTGTTTCAGAGAATTTTTTTGCTTTGGCTGACTGGTTTATTCAGTTTGTGTGGACAGTAGATGCAGAGCCAACCTCCACTTAACATCACGTATGGGAGCTGCAGAGGTCAAAACACTGCACAAACCACTGTACATCCTTCTGTATCGCTAAAATCAGCTAATTCCATGATTCTGTGACTGTTTTGGCAGAAGAATAAAAATGTGGTTTTCAACTTGCTAGATATTAAATGTTGTCTTTAGCTTTTGACTTGTACAAAAACATGTATATCAGAATATATTCCAGACAACAAAAGTAACCAGGATTCTTGAATTCTTGAAGGTGTATTAATTAATAAATGACAGTTTTAGACATTTTCAAGGATTGAACTTTTGAAGACTGTTTGTTTCTGTGTTTGCTGCATGGCAAAGTTTTATTCATGCCCACATGCTCTTTGTGTCCCCTGGATCTTAACTCTAGGTTTCTGTGAAGCTGCATCTTCCAATAGATGTGCTATCCTCTCTGATGTTTAAGATTATTTTTCTTTTTTATTGACTGTTGTATAGGAATAGGTGTAAGTGCTTTGGTAGAACTTGTTTTCACCCTGATTTCAGCACTCTCCCATGGCCCCTTTCCGTTTACAGTGCCATGAAAAAAAACATGTCATTGTGAACATTGACCCCATCCTGATCCACATCCACTCTCCATCAGGAAGGCAAACACATGCCTTTACAATTAACTCCTGCACTGCCATCAATTTATCCCACAGAGAAGAAAAGACAGAGTCACCCAGGATCAAGCAATGAAGAAAAACATAAGTATAAAAAGGTTTTCTTGAGAATAGGAATGAAAAACATGTTTTTCAGTCCCTTTAAAGTAACTGTCACTGGAGTGACAAGGAGACACTATTGAGAGGCTTCGTTTATTCAGCCAGTTTGTCTGAACTGTTCAAGAGACAATTACAGGGAGTCATGAAGGTTATGTTTATCTTGAAACCAGGCCTGTCAGTAGCTGCCTTAAAAGCACTGGAAAAAGATGCAGTTACGTTTCTGATGGTGGGTCTTAGAATTGATCCGTGTTTAAAGCAGCAGCTGCTGGTCAGCATGAAGCTACGGCAGTATGACCCACTGTCTGTTCATATTACACTGAAGAAGCTCCATGAGGCAGACATAACACATTAAGTTTTGCTGTTGAAAGTAAGGCATCATCCAAAAACATTCTTCCTGTCTATCCTAGAATTCTTCTTATCTTACAATTGATACTCAAGAGCAGTGGTTCTAGCAGTATTCTGCCAAGATCTGCAAATATGCAAAAAAACAGTCCTGAGTTCTCACAATTACACGTTGTACTTCATCTATCCATCAATCCATTTTCTTCTGCTGATCCGTCAGGTTGCAGGGGTATCAGCCTAAGCCCAGACTTCCCTCTTCCCAGTCACTTCTTCCAGGTCCTCCAGGGGAATTCAAAGGGGTCTTCCTCTGAGTCTCCTCCTAGCTATTGCTATCTCTATCGGTCAGTCATGTCTAAAACTGCCACTGTCATGTTTACAAATCGAAAACTATAGCAGGTTCTGGTAATGTTAAATGTGACGGTGCTGAAGTGGGAGTTTAGGAATTATGCTTAGCATAGCATTGGAACAATTTATATACATGACGAACCAGAAGAACATCACATTCTTCATCAAAATATCCTACCTGTTTAAAATAAAAAGCTATTGTAGATGTGTGCACTAATTCTTTTATTAGAAAATCCTACCTTTATAAAATATAGCAGTACTGTACATGTTGTACTTAAATCCTTAATCGGCATATCATTCGTATACAGGGTAGCACATTCTGTTGCATCAAATCACTTAATCCACCTTTAGAAAGTAGCATTTGTTGATGCACTAAATTCCTTCACCAGAATATCCTACCTTTATAAAATACACAGGTAGCACAAATTGATGAACTAAAAATTCACAGCTGCTCCTGAACCTATCTGAGGTGAGCAGCTATGAATGAAATGAAGACACCTCCAGTGCTAACAGAAGGTTTGGACCATGACAACTGGAGCTCAGGTACGTTACACATGTTACATGAACAGAATTCTAAAATATTAATTAATGACCACAGACGGTATGGAAAGCAACACATGCCACTGTTCAATTATTTAAAAAGTACCTACATTGTTATATATGCTTGTGATGTTTTTATACAGCTGGAGGCATGTGTCAGATAAGCTCATTTATATTTATTTCAAAGAAATAGAGAACCGTAAAGACAATCTTTTTAAGAACTTTATCACTAAATGAAATGCATTTTACAGATTAATTACACACTTACACAAAAATGATGATGAATTTCCACTTACAGTTAATGAAAACATGCCATTTTAAATTAGAATTTTACGTCAGACCAATGAAAAAACAATTTTTAAAAACAGAAATGTGGACTTAATGAAGAGTATGTTTAATATTTAATTAAAGGTTATTATTTTCTAAAGGTACTTTCAATCTAACAAATGGACCTCATCTGAATACTTATTCTAATTTATTGAATATTACTCTATATTAATATTCTGTATTTAAATTATTTCACATACATATTTTGCCTAATGATTCTGCAGAATTTACTTTATCTCTCCACCTTACAAATCAAATCAGTCAGTGGGGGGAAAAAAACATCGTACAGAACGGTGACTGATCTGCCGCTGAGGTTCTGTGCATGTTTACTTATCAGCTGTTATGGTTTTTCTTTAGCAAGACAGTAGCAGTTAAAATTCAGCATGAAATACTTTAGAACAGAAAGTAAAAAGTTATTTTAAAAAAAATTCATTTTTATGTATGATTTCATCCTCAGATTTATTCAAATTTTTATTAGATTCCACACTTGAATTTCAATTAATCAAATTACAACTTTTGAAATGTATAAAAAAGATTAGTGTTTTTATTACATACTTCCAATTTTGAAATTATCACTTATGACAGGTATTTAACAAATGTCACTGTTAACTTCTTGTGGCAGGAATATCATACATATAAACATGTATTTTTACATAGAAAATAAATGCTCTAATTAGAAAAACAAAAAAAATCTAAAAGTGTGGAGCAGTTAGGAGAGGGGAGAAGGGAACAGTAGAATAAGAGAAAAGTTTGATGAAAATGTATTATTCTTGTACAAGTTATAGAGCGCTGTGGGTGGGGTGCTATGCAGTCCTGGACCCAAGCAAGGTTAGTATATAGCTGGCCTAATGGAATCCCTGTGAGACTCAGAGGAAAGGGTCTAAGCAGAAACTGCCTGTTCAGTTTGTGATCTGTGAACTGAACAGGACAGAAAAGATAATGGTAATGTATTAACCTAAAGCAAAAGCCAAATACTAATATAAAAGTTTAAATTTACAAACCGTAAGCAGAAGAGCCCTGGTCAGGATTTGAATCCAGGATCTTCTTGCTTCCAGACAACAGGGCTAACCACTGCGTCACTGTTCAACACGTTAGGTTACTTCCTTAAGATATGCTGTTGTTCACAACCTGTCTTGTTTAAATGGCATTTTCCATCCATCCATCCATCATCTTAACACACTTATCCCTAGGGGGTGCTGATGCCTATCTCCAGTGGTCAAATTGGAATAATTACCACAGTGAACATTTTTTATCTTATTTGCTATTAACTAAAATTTGCTGTAATGTAAGAGTTCAAACAGGTGCTGGTACTTCTGCAGTACATGTAAACAGACCTTCTATGAAACATCTGTAAGCTGTGTGGCCTCAAACAAGTATTCAATTTCTCCAATGTTATAAATAATAAAATGCGCTGCTGAGGCTGTTGCTA
The DNA here is from genome assembly GCA_903066825.1 of Alfaro cultratus. Taxonomy (NCBI): domain Eukaryota; kingdom Metazoa; phylum Chordata; class Actinopteri; order Cyprinodontiformes; family Poeciliidae; genus Alfaro; species Alfaro cultratus. Next base: position 25,061 of record CAEFZX010011447.1, read on the forward strand.
ACCTTGGTGCCCTAAAGAACTTTACTGGATATGGTAATCATACTTGTCATGCCTAAGTCCTTAATGTCTTGTATTCAATGTCAGGGTTTCATCCTTCACTCTCAAATCCCATGGCTGTGGTTGACAATTCAAAAACTGAAGTAGGATGACTCCAGTTTTTGTCCTTGTCAATCACAAGGAGTCTGACTTTTCCTGCAGGCCACAGTCAAGACTGCAGGGAACGATTGTCAGGTGGCATTACTGTCCCACTACAGCAACTAAAAGCTAGCTTTTTTAAATTACAAAAAAAAAAAATATTAAATTGATGCATTATTCAACAAAGAGATTAGGCCCAATTTTTTTAGAAGGATTCTTAAACGGACCGCTGCTGCAAGATTCCCAGGTGACACCAAGAGGGCCATGAGGAAGTGTGACGGAGCTTCTTATCTTTCTTTTACACAAACACACACCACAACACCACACCACTCTCTCTCTCTCTCTCTCTGTTAATTTCTGCCTTTCTTTCTCTGTATTTCTTATTCTCTCCACAACCCCTGAGAGCCCTCCTTATCCCCCACACACCACAGTGTGGGGCTGAGGGTGTATTGAGTATTTTAGTTGGGTTTAGGTTTTGTCATGCGGTAACTAACTATTTTTACCTTGGCGGCTTCATGTTTTATTGGGATTTTAAGAAAAACGCTACTTTGAAACAAAAGCAAATGTTCAATATTATATAAATTCCAAAGAGTTTTGTAAAAGAAATCTAAATGAAGACCTGTGGTGAGGGGCATATTTACTTCTGATGAGAAATTGGAGCAGAGCACACGTTTGCATTTTCAAATGTTGTATTTACATAAAAAAAATTAACATTCACTCCTGAACAAAGCCAGATAGAAATATTTGTGGCTGCAGTGTCAGCAATAGATAAAGAATAAAATGCAGATTCATTTTTCCACAGCCTTTCAAAGCCAGATATTTGTAGGTATTAGTCAGAAAATTAGCTGACTCATTAAAGAAAATTTAACATTTTGATTATGAAAATTTTATCGTGTTTCTCAAATTTCACAGAAAAGTTATAGTTTGCTTATATTATATTAGATAGATAGATAGATAGATAGATAGATAGATAGATAGATAGATAGATAGATAGATAGATAGATAGATAGATAGATAGAAACTTTATTAATCCCCAAGGGGAAATTCAAGAAAATGTAAATGAAATTCTAAATGTAATCTATGCAATATTAAATTTGTGTTAAAACAAACTCTCTGTTTTCCCATCTCCTCCTAGTTCATGCTGCAGCCTGAAGTGACCCAAGTCTGATTTTTCACTAAATGAAATAAATCCACACATCCATATTAGATCTGAAAGAAAACCATTGATGAAGTTAAATCAGTTAATTTACGTGATGTATATTTATTGGATTTTTTATTAATGTAATTTATATTGTATTGAAGTATTTTGGTTTAGTGTATCCATATTGACTCTTGGAATTAATTGTACTTGGAATTATTTATAGTGCAGATAGTGCTATTTATTAAGTTTGTGTGCACACTAGAGATAACCTGATTGATTTAATAGTTATTTATTGAAACATTGATCCTGTTTTAATTTTACAGACCAGTGCACACGTTTACCATTTGAAATGCTGTGTTTACATAGAAAATTAACATTCACTCCTGAATGGAGCCAGGTGTTGATGGTTCAGGCCTCGAGCCTAGAAAGAAGCAGAAATATGAAGACTTCTGCTTCTCCTGCCAGGCTGGTAGGAGGCTCCTTGCAGTCAACAAACTTTTCCTTCCCACTCTGACTTTTGTGGGTTTTCACACCCCATGACCTGCCCAAGTACTCTAAAACCTGTCTGCTTGGGACCTCTCATTTTTGCAGATGATATGGTCCTACTGGCTTCAAGGGTACAATTCCTTCTCTGGGTTGGGAAAGACTTCCCGCCTCAAGTGGAGGAGTTTAAATGTCTCTCTTGGTGCCCACAGTGAAGCGGGCGCTGGACAGCCTGTTCTGTGGAAACTTGATTACTTCGTAGTAGAGCCTGCTGTTCTCAGGCCGGGCTGAGAACAGCAGGGCTACTGAAGTAGAGCCAGTGAAAAGGGCAATAAGTGGCAGACCTGGTAGCGTTTATTTAAGTGCCGTTAACGGAACACACTGAAAATTACCATACAAGTACCCAGTATTAACTCAAAGGCTAAACCAGCTAAAATGTCAAGCGGAAGGGCAGAAAATAGAGTTTCATAATTCAACGGACCCAGCTAGACTGATCAGAACGACTAAATAACATTAACAAGAGACCAGACCCTGAAGTAAACCCAACATATTTTTTATAATTAAGTTTTACTGCTTTTGATTTTTGGCCATGATTTTAGTAACCAATGTAACTCCTCCTATTTTTAACTTTTGTTTAGCACCTTCCAGTTTAATTTGTCGCTTGATGTATTCTTGGTTTTAGTCAGGTGCAAATCATCTTGAATGTGTGTTGAATAGCAAAGTGGAGCTGTGTTTGCATTTAATGTGGGGTGAGATGTGCTTGTTGCTTCTTTCTGTCCTCAACAGAAAGAAAGCAACAAGCTACCTACTCTTTCTTGACCCTCAGTGAGATTCACATTAGTCATTTCATCAGTTATGATTGTGAAATGTTCCATTTCACAATCATGAGCTTAACCTGTCATCCTCTAAAGATCTGCTGCTTGTGTTCATCTTGTTAAACCACGGAGGCTCCTGTGTTGACAGTAATAGGATATTGTGTCTGTTAGTAGTCAATGATTTATCCTATGGAAAGGCTTGGGCCATATTTCCTCTTATTTCTCGTCACTCAATGTCTTCTACTGCCTAAGGCACTGTCTTATCATTTCATCCCTGGGGGGAAACTTCCTGAAGTGTTAGCTCCTACTCTTTGATTCATTCTGGGTAGTCCTACTGACACATTCTATTCTTCTTGCAAATGACCCTCTTTTTTTGTTTTGTATTATTGTCTCAGTGGACAGAACCCTCAATGCACTGCTGGTTTTCTTGCTTTTGAGCTCCTGTCATGTGTTTCCTTCTTAAAAAGGCAATATAATACTACTACAAACAAGGACTTTGTCATGGTTATTGCTTCACTTGGTGGCAGACTTCCTGGTATTTATACTAATTTACATATGTATGTATGGAGGCAACAGGACCAGCAGCTGTGCTATATTTCCCGCAAATTTGGATGCATAAAGGAAAGGTATAAAGCGTGCGCACGGCTTTATACATCTGAATTTTTTTGTGAGCCAAGTTTTAGTATGAAAACTGCCCGCTCTTTTATGCATGAGGCCCCAGAACATTATTTTTTACATTTAAATTGTTTTATCACTTTGCCTTCTTTTCACTATCCTGCAACTGTATCTTCACAACAGAACACTAGATGAATCAGGCTGTTAAGCTGAGCACTTGATGTTTCAATAAACTTGCAGAGTAGCAAGAAGGAATGCATAAGGAAAAGATATGCAAAACTAATAAAGTGTTATTTCACAGATCGCAGAGAAAATGTAAGTCTTGAAATCTAAGACTTTTAAGGCCTCATACAGATAGGTAGTTTCATCTTTAATGTAGAATATTTTACTTTGATTATGGCCAACCCCTAACTCTCAATAATATAGCCAGGTTGTGCTAATACGTATGTTTTAATTTTTGATGACATATTTGTTCTGGTGCAAAATGTTTTAATGCATATCATGTCTCTGTCATATGTAAAGTTTTACATGACAAAATTATGACTTGTTTCTAAATTAATGATAATATTTTTTGTTTATGTCAGTGATAGTGTGAAACTGGCAAATAATGTACTTGTAACCTGGAGCTCAATGTAAAGATCATGGCCAAAAAAAGCATTGCGACATCCTCAAAGAGCTACTAGAGCATTGTGCAGTGCTAAATAGCACAGGGCCCTTGACCACAGCTGTGAATGTATTCAGCTGCTACATCAGAGGTGTCTGGTAGTGGTTATACCTATCAGTCACAGCATTCATTTCAGAATCCCATTTAGATGTCTTTTAGAATGTAAGCGATGAAATGCAGATTTAACATGATAGTCTCAGGACTTCTGTGAACATATGACCTCTTTGTCCCACAACATTACTGTCCACACTTACAACCCACTGCAGCCATGCCAGTGTGCAAAATGTAGCATGTGCAGTTTTATAACGTATCATTGGTGTAGTGATGAGCTGTTAAGGCAAGAGGCTTCATGGACAGACACCCATACCAGATGCTGTGTGTGCCCGGAGCCCAGAGGCATCACTGCAAGGAGAAAAAGCCAGCACTGGGAAATAAGCACCTGTCATGTGCCAACTGAAGTGTTAAGTGCACAAATTGTGGAGGCGAGGGTGATGTTTCCGCAGGGGTGACAGCTCTGGGTCTGGGTGCCATGTCAGGGCCTGGCATATCATGCAGAGTCCCCCATTCCTCCTCCCTCCACTATTGCCTCTAGCCCAACCCCAACCTCTGCTTGCTGAGAGGCACAATGGCAACTATTATTTACTAGATGTCTGCCTCATTTCCTCATATTCATCTTGGCTGGCCTCCATGGGGCCACGGGGGGGGATGTTGCCCCTCTAACCTCTCCCCTGATGTCATTGCTGAGGGCAAGCAGTGGCAAAACAATCTCTGATGAGCGTTTAGATCATTTATTTAGAGCGCAGGGTGTCAGCCGCAAACCAAACAGTCCGCATTTGGGTGCCGGGGTTGTCTCTTTGCGCCTTTCTCATCAGGTTGGGCATGAATGCAAGCCGTGGAAGGTGCATCAGGCTGAGTGTCAAAGGCTCTCTTCACAAAGCAACATTAATGCTCCACGAAGGGCTCTCTGTGAATGGGTGTGAAACTGCAAAATGTATGATAAATTGAGCGTGCCAGGGGCCTTTATGACTATGAAGCACTGTGGCTGGTCGCAGGCATTGTTATGACTTTGGCTATTTAGGATCATGGAATTTGACAGTGCAGTACTGGCAGCCATGGAAGCCAGATTTATCTGGGTTTAGTGCATCAATGAACAGCAGTCACATTGTGAGAGTAAACCATTGAGCTTGAGTACATTTAAAAGTAAAACAGAACTTCAAGGACAAGTGGAACACTGACCCTGGTTTTACCTAGTTGCTAAAACTGATTAAAAACTTGTCTCTTTTTTCACCTGATGTCAAGCTCAGAAAAGCAGAGGAATTCGAAGGAGCAGCAGAGGGTAAAAGGATGGAGACAGTGGTCAGCTTAGATAAAAGGCAGGTAAATGGGACATGAGCTGAACCTGTTTTTCAATTGAATCCTTCCTAATAATGTTTGTTGTAAACTGACACTATATAAATAAACTAACGTGAATTGAATTCAGATTATTTCCTGATAGCTAGGTTGTACAGAACACCGGCTCAGCAGTGCACAAAGACCTGAAGAATGTGCTTTGCATGAATGCATTCAACTGAGAATGTTCAAGTGGAACGAATACTATTTTTGTGAACTATAAAATAAACCAAACTGCCTATTTAGTTGTGGCAAATTGTTCCTAATGCCAACAGTGACACATTATTTGACAGTAAACAGCTGTTAAAACCAGTGGTATAAGAGCATACTAAATACTATATGTTGTCTACTTTTTGAAGACAATGTACAGATGTGTGTGTTTTTTGTCTTATTTAGCCATCTTTACAGTGCTAGACCTTCCTTTGCCTCCAGGAAGTTATGCTGCAGCTATGGAAAGGGACCTAATCTTGTCATTAAACACAGATGACAAAACAGAGTGTTGAAATTTAAAATTTCCATAAAATGTGGTTCTTCTAAACCTCTAAAATACCAATATATAAATGTATGCTAAATAATGTTTCAAGTAAACAAAAATTTTAAGTTGTAACTGAGTTGTAATGAGCCAGAGGAGATTGATAAGATATAGCTTATGGTATATAAGAAAGAAAGGAGGAGAAAGTCAAACAGATGTTTATTGGCTGGGATTTTTGAGGACAGTTTATAGGGAGAGTGGCAAACATCATAATGTTAAAGTTCAACAGATAAATTTTGAGAAACTTTATGTATTGAAACATGCATAACATTTGTCAATAGAATTGTTTCTATTGGCAGGATATATTCACAATATCAAATTTTGAATGTGATTTGAATCTGTGTTAACTGACTTTCCATAGAAGGTGACAAGAAGAAGCCAATGTACACTTACTTGTGTTCAAGTAAGTGTACATGAAATCTGGATTTCCCTTTACTGCCACCTGCAATACAAAGTTTATGAGAAGCTTTCAACAGTCAACGAGCGACAGGTGGGGGACACCTACACAGATCCACTGACGCACCAAAGAAAATTAAGTAAAATAACGTCATACAACATCATCATATTGAGACATAGCCTTCTGCCTGCATGAAGGTTACATGGTACATACACACTGTGGACGTTATCTACATTTGAGATTTAGGCATCAATCAGTTTTAGAAATTTCTTGTATGATCACAAATCCTTACATTTCATATTTTAAACCTACTAACAAAAATTGACATAAAAATCACAGAAATGTATATCCCAAACCCAAAATCAATTCAGCTTTACTTACTCTAATACAAAGCACACCACACAGAATCCAACAATGTGGGTAAAAGATGTTGTAGGTCAGGGGTCGGCAACCCGCGGCTCCAGAGCCGCATGCGGCTCCTTAGCGCCGCCCTAGTGGCTCTCTGGACCTTTTTCTAAATGTTTGAAAATGGGAAAAGATGGGGGTGTGAAAAATATATTTTGTTTTAATATGTTTTTTCTAGGAGGACAAACATGACACAATCACTCTTAACGTTTTCCAATGCTATAAAAATGTGTAGAATAAATATTAAATTTCAACATTTTTGTCAACAAAGATTTGCGTCATAACCTGTGACGTTTCTTTCAGCTGGGCGGGGCGCGAGGCAGGTGGCCGTAAACAAACTGATTGGTGTGGCGGGTCATGGAGAGGAAAGAGGAAAAGAGGAAAATAGCCGAGGAGAGATTCTACAATTCTTGGACCGAATGACCGGATGACCTGAATGTTTGCTCTGTAGAGAGAAACTGTCAAATAAGAAAAAGACCGGAATATAGAGCGAACCTTACTGTAAGCCGCATCTACAAATGCTTTGAAAAAAGCTGGAAACGTCCATAAATAAGCCGCATGGTTCAAAGTGTGGGGAAAAAGTAACGGCTTCTAATCCGAAAAATCCTGTAATGTGTAAAGACATTTGCAGAGGTTTGTTACATCAGCTGCTGCATCAAGATTAAAGTTCATCTTACGTGATGATGTTGAGAAACGTCCAGTGATTAACTGAAATCACATTAAACACATAGAACACAATCCTGCTAAAGGCACATATATCTAGTAACACAGTGGTTGTTTTTATTAATTGATCAGTGATTTTTGTCAGTATATATTTAGAATGGCACTTAGTGATATTATTGTGTTTTGTTGCTCAGGTCACAGGAAGCTTCTGTGTCTTATTGCACTGACTTGCTTAGCATTGGCACAGAAATCAAACTTAAACTGTATGAATTTAACTTTATGTACTTTACCTCTCCTAAAGGCTGCTGTTTTATTTTATAGTTATAAAATAACTATTGTTATTGTTATTGTTGCAGGTTGTGTTTTATTGCTCTCCGTTTGTTGTCCCGATAAGGTTCATGTTATTCTCATTCCGTTTTGTTGTTTTTTCGATCACACATTTAACGGTGATTATCTACAAAGATCGATCCTCGTTATGCAAACTGCATTTGGGAGCAGATGTTCAAAATGAACAACAATGACGCTTTCCCTGTCGATCTAATTAGATCTAATCTAATTTCTTTAATGCATTTCTTTAATTTTATCAATGCAACAAAACATAATATATTAATATTGTAACGGAAGGTAAACTTAAAGCGCCATCGTTCAACGGAGTCACGTGGTGCTTCATTTGTTCCAAGACGCACAGCAGAGAAATTAAACATTTAATCATGAATACTAATTATGTACATTTAGTCATTTTGATAATAAGCTAATATAAACGCTTAAAGCCTGTTTTGTCTTTATTATAAGCCTTATATAAGGCTTTTAATTTTTGCTGCTCCGGACAGATTTGTTTTTTGTTTTTTGTTTTTTTGGTCCAAAATGGCTCTTTCAGCATTTTGGGTTGTCGACCCAAAGACCTGTTCTAGGTCTTTACTTCCTTCTTTTTCTTTATGGATGTATCTTCTTTTTTTTTTTTACTGTATGCAGTAAGTGGAGAGATAAAACACTTCATTGTTCCTTTTTTTGTTGAAAATTAAAAAATTGACACTATGTAACCAGCTCTACAACCCAGTAGTTGTTTTGATTTTATATTACTTAAAATTTAGAATTGTTATATAACATTTGCTATTTTTAAGCATGGTAAGTGTGAGTTGAGCACTTCCAACCGAGTTGTTGTTGCTATTTACACAACAACTCGGTTGTTGTGTAAATAGCAACAACAGTATTTTCACAGTATGTAAATACTGTGAAAATATTTATATTTGTGAGTGTATGTATAAGGACAGTTTCCCTCATCAGTCTCCAAGTTTGTCCCTGAAAAACAAAGCATGTCCCTTTGCTCTCCACTGCACCACGGGGGCGGATGTAATGTCTGCTTTCAGCGCAGAGGCTTAGTGCAAAGAATGTGGTGTAATGTGTAGAATAGTATTTTTTTATCTAAAGTAAATTACACACCTTTATTCACTGGTAAGCCATCCAATTGCTTGATCTTTGCTGCCACCTGCAGGAACTTAGAAATTACATTTTTAATATGGCAAAAAGCAGCAGCCAGGATTTTAGCATACTTTTGAGTTTTAGCATAAAAATGGTGGTCTTGACCTTGACCTTGTTCACATTTCTTTAACTAATAGAATATATTAATAAATATTTATACTTGTGTTCCTCCCTATTTTAAAGAAATCAGTCAAGTCGATGGCCTACTTTGGATGAGGTGATGAACACCAGGGAGGAATGAGCAGTGAGGTCAGATGTTGTAGATGGACGTGTGGATGGAGGTTGGACAGGTTGGGTTGGTGGTTGGATTTGGTGATGACAATGATGACCAGGATGAAAATGATAGAAGGAGCCTGGTGTTGGAGTGTTGCAGATGGTTGGTCCAGTAACTACTGCAAGGAGATTATGAACACGAAACTCTGGAGGTAAACCTTAAGGAAGGAATTAGTGAAACGCTTAAGCATAAGACACAAAAACACAAGGAGAACATTAGGTACCGCAGAGGCTAACACCCAGGTTAATGAGGGTTGATGGTCTGCAGGTGTGCCAGAGCCCCTTAGTGGGAACTGCAGCTCCAGGCTCAGCTCCGCCCTCTGGTGGAAGCCTGCGGTTCAGCAACGGTCACTTGAACGCCACATTTCACCGACTGATTACAGGTGAAATGTATCAGATCATATAAATACTGCATCAAGTCTTCTTGGAGCAAAACGACTTAAATATTTTTTTCATCCCACACCTAATAAAGTTCGACATGAGAAAGTGTATCTGGAGGTGTTTAATGACAACTGCAGCATAAATATGGATCCCAATGTGTTTATTTAGCAAAAAAGTGTCTCCCACACACAGCAAAATCAATTTACATTAAATTACAAATTTTCATAATGCATATATGTTCCAAACACAAGCATAGAAATATTTAAAAAAAAACATACAGGAGGTGAATTACCTTATTATTTAAAAAATAAATAGTCTAAAGCTGCATGATTTAGTTGAGAACTCATGTGTTTAGAGATTTCAGTATAAATAATGTTTGCAATGTTTTAGAGAAAAAGCATCTTTAAAGTCTGGACTGTGATCGAGGTTAGTAACAGCTTTAGATACTGTAGGAAATGTCCATTTTCCTCTTTGAGAGCAGCAGACTAAAAATGAATAGATGTTAAGTACAACAGCATGCCACTACAGAATGCTTTGAAATATCATGTGACCTATTTTATAGACACTAGGCAACACATACAGGATTACTTTTTCATTAAAAAGATGTAATAGAGCTTTTCAAGTAAAATGTTAGGCCTATATTCTACATCAAAGGTAAAATATGCAGACACTGTTAATAAGGGCTTACAATATGTAGCCCAGTTGTGAACTCCATATTGTTTATCTATGTTTCTCATTCATCTTTTTCTGATTATATAGCAGGAAGTTTGTTTAACAATTTGTTTTTAACCATTTAAGATTTTTTTTTTAACCATTTGTCAGATAGTTACAGAATACAGTCACACATAAGGATTCTTACCAACAATTCTGTCAAGCTCAATAAGTGGAAATGATCAATACATCAACACAAACACTATACTGCCAAAAATTCTGGGTCACTACTCCAAATCACTGAATTCAAGTGTTTCAATTACTTCTACTGCAATAGATGTATAGAATTCCTGACACAGGCCTGCTGACCACTTCACCAAACGTTTCTGCCGTCAGGAGCTCAGTTAACCAGGCCCTTGTTAGGGGGCGTCACTTTGTCCAGAGGGTCTGGACCTTCTGCTATAGAGAAACGATTTCTATTGAAGGTGTGGACTCCATTTGGACTCTAGAAGACTAGAAATGTGTTCTCTGTAGTGATATGTCATACCTCTATCTGGCAATCTAGTTAGCAACTCTGGAGTTGGCAGTTGAGAAGAGAAAAGTATTTGCCTGTCTGAACTGAGTGAAGAGTAATAGAGGGGATTGTTGCTTGGCAGACCTGACCTCAAAACCTTTGGGATGAATTAAGGAGACACTTTGACGCAGTTCTTCTCACTCAGCGTTGGTTTCTGACCTAACAAATGTGCCACTGGAAGAATAGTCAAAAACTCCCATAACAGGTTGAAGAGACATTTGGAAAAACATCATAGCAAATTCTGTGAATTAAGACTTGAATGTCCCTCAAGCTGACATGTATGTGGGGGAGAGGAGCAAGTACTTTTGGCAATATAGTGTGTCATTGGACTTTAGAATATATATATGTGTATATATGTGTGTGTTTGTATGCAGGCGTGTGGGGGTGTGTGGGCGTGTGTGTGAGAAACGGTGAGGGGTGGGGCAAGTTGGCAAACAATTTCAGACACAGCAGATATAATGAATATAATACAAGTTGGTACGCACACCAGTATAAATAGTTTGATGGCTATATATATAATGTGTGGTTATATGCACAACTCCATCTGGCTGTTTTGCTTGGTTGAAGTATGAGACATCATTTTATGGTTTCCTCATGTTATTGCAACAATAATGTACTTTTGTAACAAACATTTCACAAACTACCTTCTAATAAGCCACTTTTTAAACAGAATTTTCAATCCACAGTCTAACAATTTTGGTACAAAGTTTCTATGGAAACTAATTTTTCACATTCATAATTTGAAACAAATATAATTATGATACAAGAACACATTAGGTAGTGTGGCAAGATTATGGTTCAAAAAAACTTTGGAAGCATATGATGGATGTACAAAAACAAAGCTTATATGAAGCTTCAGCATTACAAATGTGTGTGTTTTTGAGCTGGCTGGAACATCACAGTAACACAAGGTGAAAACCTAACCTGCTGTCTGTACGACATGCAGTCCTCTCACTCAATCTTTTTTCTACAATATTTTCTACAAACTAAAACTGAAAGAGAAATCATATTAATCAAACAGAAGCATTGATACTTTTGTGGTAGGATCATTTGACATTAGATAAGTCAAATAAATTACTGACCAACATCAAAAGATTTATTTAAATGCCAACATTTGGACATTTTTAAGAGGTAGCAGACTTACCACCTTTAAAAATGTCCAAATGTTGGCTTTTAAATAAATCTTTTCAATCAAGTTCTTTCAGTTTTTATTCTCTGTATCTACAACAGTCAAATGTGGGAGGATGTAAAGGTTTACCACTACGGAAGCAAATGTTGAAGGTCGAGGTCAAATGTCTAACTCGCCCATGTTTGACTCTGTCTTCAAAAACACTCTGCAGTCTGAATGTGCAGAGTTAAACATTTAATTCATGGTGAAGTCATAGGAATTTGGGGAAGTAGCGAGCCTATGAATCCATCAACATTTCCCTACACGCTCAGTAGAATACTGCAGTCAGTGTGGGAGAGGCAAACATTAAATCTGGGAAAGATTTACTTTAGTTTATCTTAAAAATGGGACTCATAGCATGTACGTATGGGAGATTCTAGCCAGATGACTAGTTTACATCTTTACTCCAACCGGCCAGTTGGTATGAAAGAGATAAGAACAACAGCAAAAAACAACAACAAGCAAACATAGTACAACTTATAAAATGTATAAAGAGAATGAAAACATACAAACTTAAACATGGTCATGTTGACATTTCTGGCTTTTCAGGAGCCATATTAGGATGTTTTCCAAAAGAGGTTCAGAGTTGAAGCTCCAGACTTTTCAGAAATATATTTGAGGTATGAGATAGACAATACGCTTCAAAAGTTGGAATGTTGAGGTTCAGCATAATAATAAAATAATTTAGAAACCAATACAGAATCATTATATTTCATAATGTTGTCCTAAGTAGTCACATATATTTTTAAAGTATCTGACAATGATGGTATTATTTGTTTTGTTTTGTTTTGTTTTTAAGTAAAATTCATTTAAAGCTCATTAATAAATTGTTTTAGTTAGTTTTAGTGTTTCTGTTAAGACACCTTGATCATAAAATTAGGTCTTTAGCAGAACTCTGTAGAAGCTGAGTATGAGACGAGGTAGTTCAGTCCTTTAAATCCAAAGGGTTAAAGGGTCAAAGCCTCTATCATTGAGCCAAAATAGTCCTCAAACTTTGGCTCCTATCTAGAAGTGGGTACAGCCATCAGTGTAGGGGTGTACATAATAATAAAATATTATTATTGGGTGTAGAGACAAATAATTGTCTATGACCACAATTGCCTCTTTCTTCAACTGCACGCTAGAGTTGGGATAAGAACAGACAAACAGTAAGCCAGGGGATGTGTCTACCTTTGGGCCCAGAACATCTATAGTTTCACCTGAATCTGCCTGACAAAATTATAAGGCCTAGTCAAAAGCCTGGAACGGAGTCCATCTTTTACTGAGCTCCCAACTGACCCCACTCTGGACTGAGCAGTCCCACTCTGGACTGAGCAGTCCAGAGTAGGATCCGAGAACCGAGCTACAGGAAAATAACCTGCTAATTTCAGCAAACATACATGTACTAGTACATTTTAAGCTTCACACCTGTTCACACCAGCCCCAGAGTGCTTCACGTGTTTAATTTGCTTCATGTGTTTAATTTGCTTAACGTGTTTAATTTGAAAGCCTGGCCTAAAGAAGACATAGCGGAATAATCACAGCTTTAAAAACATTTTATCCAGAATGGATAATGGTTTGCTGAAGCAGCTAACACAAAGAGAAAACTGGCTGTTCAGAAACTGGCTAAGTGATTCATTCTCAAACTGAAACCTCCTATTTTTTGTAGTGCTGTCCATTCTCAAAGACTATATTTATACATTCTGTTGCTAAATTGACTTTGTCATGTAGATGAGCAAAGAACAGTCATAACAATCCATCTGCTCATAAAAATCAGCAACACTACACTGGGGGTGAATCTAGAAAAGCATTTATGGGCTGCAAAGAGAGGAGTAGAATACATTATGGCGCGGCTCCATTTGGCAAACGTAATGTGTTTATATAATCACAGTCAATCATAGAGACGACAATCAGATGTAAACTGGAAGGTTCCCAAATTGAGACAGAAATCATGGTGTGTTCACACCAAATGCTTCAAGTTCGACATGTGCGCACTTTGAATGGAGACACTTGAGATTTTGGTCTACAACTAGCGTTTGCACGGGACGCTCTTGGCATGTCAAACGTTCAAATAGCTAGACGTGTCAAATGCGCCGCGATTGGCCCTCAACGCGCCTCCAGTTGGGTTTGATGTGAAGACACGATTACATTTGTACAGCAAGCTATTTGGCAGCTTCCTCACATTGCTTACTGTTTCAGATTGTTTGTCTTCATAAAACTGCCAAATTATCCAAAAATCAAAATCTAAGTCTAAGTCCATATCACATATCAAAAATCAAAATCATTCAACTGCAAGATAAGTAAAATAATGTTGTGAAAAGTCAGGATCTTTTAGTCTGGAAGCTTTAGAATGGGGAGGCAGTTGAGCGTTGAGGTATCTGATCGCATGACACTTCCCAAAAACCCACCCAAAAAAGAATGTGACAAAAGGTGTCCCAGATGGAAATCATACTTTGTTCTTAAGATAGTACACTTTACTGATGTCTTTTGTTTTGTTTTTAATCAGTGGCAGTTCTTCTTTATTCTGTTTTTTTTTGTTTTTTTTTTGAAGAAAGGCTTAGTAAACACAAAGACTAGATTAGATGTAATTGTGTAAATGTATAAATCAACCATAATAATATAAACAATTGTATTCAGAGATATGTTGAAAAAAATAAAAGCCTTTATTTGAATTCTGACAGCTCGCCATTAGTGCTGACAAATGGAAAGCCCAGTTTTGCCCTCATTTTCTCCTCAGGTTGGATTCTGGAAGCTCTTATGGTGCAACTTTCTTACATACACAAAATGAGAGTCCAGCACAGAGATGGAGGTGATGATTGCAGTCAATGATGGCTGAACATGACAAACCAGGTACTTGATTCAATTCTCCAACATCATCGCTACAAAGAGGGATCCTCCTGGCATGTTCTCTCCTTTAGTCCTCTTCCATGAGCAGCTGGTTCTGCATGGACAAAATTACATATTTAAAATCAATAAAATGACAAAGTTCATTTTAATTCAATTCCATTGACTTTATTTATATAACTATTTTTCACAACATGTCATGTCAAAGCACTTCACCTAAATAAAAAGTCAAATCAATCACATCATACATACATTCCAGTTGATCCTAGAATCAAACATCAAAGAGTTTATTATTCGAATTGAGTAAAAAGTTTCCACCTAAAGAAACCCAGTAGATTCCATCAACTCACTGACATGCAGCACTGCCTCCCCCTGGATGAGCATGTAGCAACATGCTTTGCAGCTTATACCAAGCATGCATGTACAGTAGTGTCAGTGGCGAGAAAAAAAAATTCCTTTTAACACATTTGTCCTGTTTGGAGTCTAAGTCCATATCACAAATTCCCTTACCTTTGAGTTTTACCACCAATAATTGTAATGTTGTTGTTGTTGTCATTGGGAAATTGTGTGTGCCTTTGTGAGTGAAACGGACACTGAGTCCAAAATATTTGGGTCAATGTCATCAACTTTTAGAAGTGTCCCTGATCCAACACTTAAATCAAATAACTGAATTACTTCCTCAGTATATAGTCAAGTTCTCCAGGGTCCTGCTGATGACCTCATTATTTGACTCAGGTGTTGAAGCAGAGACATCGGCCCTCAAGGCCTGGAGTAGAGGACCCCTGGTTCCCTGGTCTAGTCCAACAGACTTTCAGATCCTAGTTCAGAGATCTAAAACCTTTAGAATGCGAGAAGCCATTTCTGTCTTCTGTCTGGTAAAGTAAAACTCATTTGGAGCCACAAACGTTTCATGATATTAAAAAAAAAATAGGGGCTGCAAACACTTGAAGCTCAGAGGAGACAGAGCATTTATTGTTGCCTCTCCCAAATTATGGAACAATTTGCGGTTATATATTATTGTTGCTCTTTATTGTTCCTTATTCCTTATTGTTCACTTTTAAAACTCCTCTTAAGTCACATTTTTATTTTTTGGCTTTTAATATTGAGACTTTTATTTTTACCTCTGTTATCGCATTTTATTGTTTCTATTGTTGTCTTTATTCCTTTCCATATTTTGAATGTTTATTTATTTTTATCTGTACAGCACTTTGTTGCAGCTGGTGTTGCTTTAAAGTGCTTTACAAATGAAGTAGTAGTTAAGGGATGTGGTTAATCTGAAGCACTGATATTATTATTATTATTATTATTATTATTATTATTATTATTATTATTATTATTGTTATTATATTGGCATTAATATTACACAAGGCATTAAATTTCCTATTTTGATGTAAAAGCTTCTCCCCCACAGAGGTTAACTTAGTTCAAAACAGTGCATTATAATTTCACTTTTAAAACCACTGCGGTTAGATCGGACCACTGGCTCTGGATACAGAGGCTGAAGACCTGATTAACGACGTCCTGAGTTTGAATTCAGTCCTTGGTTCCTTTGCCACATGTCTGTTCCTCCTTCTCATGCTACCTTACTGTCAAATAAAGGCCACTAGCGCCAAATTTCTTTTTTATAAAAAACAAAAAATAATAATATTGTGATGAACGTTTGGATAAAACCAAGGTAACTGGTCTGGGTGTGCTATCAGAACATGGAGCTATAAATCTAATGGAGCTCCTCTTTGCTTCTTACTAGGACTTGTAAGCCACCACTGCTGTCATTGACTTTTATAGAACTGCCTTAAATATTTGTAATGCAGCTTATCCTGTCACCACATGGACATTACAGTTTTGTGACTATTCCAAAATGAAGCACATACCAGCAGTGGACCAGGTTAACCTGCCATTCTGTCTCATCATCACTTTCAGCTAGTTTCCAAGAAGTGGAAAACACATGCAGATCAAAGATTGAAAAGAGCTTTTAAAAAAGGCTACTGGCAGCTCAAATATTTGCAGGTGATTAGACTGATGCTTTTTTTAAAAACGACTAAAATATTTTTAAAACGTGCTAATCATTAGGACCCCCACCTTAGCGTCGGTAGTCTTTTGGATAAAGTTGTTGTCGTGGTCTCCTCCCTCCGAGTCACTCTTCTGGTCTTCATCTTTGCCATCCCTGTCCTGGTCATCCTCTTCAGATGAGACCCTGGACAGTTTTGAGGATTGCTGCTGAAGACAAGCACATCATGATCTACCCGGCGTGTTTCTCAACATAAAGTCATACTCAGTTGAAATGCCGGTGACTTTAAATCATCTTCCTATATACAAGAAGATGATTCATTTATACAAGAATCATTCAATCATATATGTTTGAATTGACTATGCATTTCTATTTTGAATTCTGATCAGTTTGTCTTGTAAATTACATTGAGATGATATCTGTCATGAATCAGCTGTTTAACTGATCTAAATAGAATTACTAAATAGTTTATTTAATATTGCATGTGCTGTAACAGGAGTCTATGTGCTTCAGTAGATTTTAAGAGCAATGGTAAAGTTAAGAAAGCAAAGATACAGTCATGAATATCTGTTCAGTAAAACACCAGCAACTCCTGGAACAGTAATTTCATATCAGATGTCAACCTGATAGGACCTGAACATAAACAAACCAAATTTTCCATTTTTAACAAGTTTTTTTTTTTTCTTTACACAGTAATTTGGCTTTATTATCATTGTGTCTGCATATAAAATCCAGAAGACGAATTGCAGCTAACTTTATTGTCTACATCCTAGGCCAGTGTTTCTTAGGGACTATGGCCTGAGCGTTTTAAGTGTTTCCCAGCTGCCACACACAACAGTGAAAGTAAAAGTCCAGATATTCATGTGTCTGTTTTGAAGATTTTCTTATTGCTTATTTACATTGCTTAGATCTGGAAATGTGACTTCCCTCTTGTTCAGAAACTTGCGCTAAACTCAAATTTTATGTGAAACATTCTTAATTTTTTCTTCTCATGAAAACTTAAAAACAGCAAATGCATTTTCTAACCAAGCAGTGAAAGGTCACAGCTTAGCTCTTACAGCAAAGCACTAAGTTAAAATTCATAGGGACATCCCAGTGAATGAAGGCCGAAAACCATGGGGAAAACTGAGAAAGGCAACCATTTGTAGAACTAAATCATTCCCCCCACACAGTGTGATATATTCATGATTGAATGACAATACAAATTTTAATCAGACAAAAATAATATGAGTAAATCGTTTTCAAATCATTTTATCTGTTATGGGAAAAAAGCTGTACTCGAATTTTATTATATGATGAGAGCAGTGCTCCTAAAAAGCATCACATTCCTTCAAATGCACCACATGTGCTCTGCACAATGGAGACCAGTTGCTAGGCAACTGTTGTTGCTAAGTAGAGAGCTGAATGTGAGTGACTGCTTCCATTTACAGCAGAAATAACAGGTTTTTTACTTTTGGCCATAAATCCTAACAAAGACAAACTATAATAAAGAATACAAAATTAGTTAAGTAATAACTTAGTGCCAATGAAGACAAGAAATGAAGACACCAAACATAAATACTGTATCATTGCTACATTTTTGAAAATGTAAATAGTTACATTTAATTTATTTTTTTAAAATGACTGGGAGGGACGGTGGCGCAGGGTTACATTTTTATAGAACCCTTTGTGCTCAGTTAGTATAGTTCTCAGAAATGTACACAGTCAGTGGCTATCAATGTTCTATACAACTCACATGCCATACAGTAAATTGCTTTTCAGTCTTTTGAGTTGATGCTGTCAGCACATTTACAGTATTTATATTTCTTCACTTGGTGCAGTTCCCTTTCTGTAATAACTGAGGTCAGAGTTTCCTCCAGTGTATTACAGGCCTGGCGGGTCGCCAAGCTTTACATGGCTCACCTATATGGACATTTCTATGAAACCCGCTGTGAGGAAGAAGATGTCTTTGTAGAATTCATCAAGGTAGGAGTGAAGTTTAAACCTATCGCGTTTGCTCTGCTCGTTCAGCTCAATGTGAGCTGTGCTCAGTGTTCACAGGAGCACATTTAGAGGAGCGCCTTGAGCGTGCAGTGAGAACAAAGCATTATATGTGTCGTGTGCGTTTACGTCTCAGCATGCTGACTCTGTCTGCGGTGATAAAGTTTGAGTTCCCGGTTAGCCGGTGGGTTAGTGGGCCGAGGGTTCAGCCCATAGGACGTTTTGAGCTCACCTCCATGGGTGAAAGCCAGCGTGCTTATTAATTGTTTTTATTTTGTTTTATTTTTTGCACCAATACAATGCATATCAATTGCTTTGTCTATTTGAAGTCTTACTAAGCTTACTAAGATGCATTAATGAACAGCTAAACCTCAAAGATTAAACTCAGCATCAAATTGTAGCGATGGTAACAAAACAATCTAACTATGAATATTGTTCTTTGAACTTTTACAAAGTAAACTTGCCAGCTCCTTAAAATCTTAAAATTAAATGTTAAACAATTTATAATATTTAAATTTATCTATGCTGAAACCATTAAATCAAATTTAGCAGCAATGATATTCTTAGTTCATTTATGCCTTAGGCCGATTTTAAATGTGATCAGCATTACATTATGTTTTCAGATCCACTAATTCATGACTTAATTTGGATTTAACAGAAGTGAAAATAATTGATATTTATTTTAATTGTATTTTATTGATTTGTTGTTTTTAAGATTCTATAGTTGTGGGTTTAAGTATTGTCAGCAATGTCTTCCAGTAGTATAATTACCCAGTAATACTTTAGGTTTCCTTAACAACTTTTAACACAAAACCCCAGTAGAGCACCTTGGTGCCCTGACCACTGGGCTTAGCAGGTTTTCTGGGGGAAACCTTGGAGGTCATGAAATCACTCTACAGCAGGAATGTTAGCAGTCACCCACTTCACAGATATAAGTTTCATCTTTCATCTAAACATGTCAGATGTTACAGATTTAGGCAAGGTCAAATGTTGACTTTGAGACAAGTCAAACATTCGACTCCACACCAAACTGCACGCTTTTTGATAGGAACAAGCCCATGCTTGTAGTTATTGATCTGTAACATTTCATATTTCAAAATAGAAAGTTTGTGAAAATCAAAACCAAACTAAAGGAAAGTATAACAGGCTTTATTCATTACTGGACTGGGAATTTCCCATCTAGTGTGTTGGTGTCTCTTCACATATTTTATATTATAAATTCCCCAAAATCCTCCTTTGATATTAAACTACGAATAAAACATCCAGAAGAATTATGAACACTTTAATAACGAAATGCAGGTATACTTACAATACCTGCACAAGCAATGGCCTAGGTAAAGGTCAATTTTAACATCCAGGCGTTCTGTACTGCACTTTTTGAATTATGCCATAAAATAACACAAGTGTTTAATATGATGTCTGGTCATAGCTATAAAGTCGACTCCCATTTAATTTACAACCTGCATCTTATTGTCACATCATACCTTAGAAGACGGTGTTTTTTTCCTTTTGGATCCAATCTTGTCTTCCTTTAACTTTTTCTTGTTATCTTCTTCCTGAACAGAGTCACCATCATCACCCTCACTGCTGCCATCAGCAGTGTTTCCTCCCTCTTCTGTTTCTGATGAGCTCTGTTGCTGCATAGCCTGTACGTCAGACACTATAGGTTAAGACAGGTTTACCTTTCTTACAAAAACAGGCTACGCTTTGAACAGTTCTTTATTTGTACCATTAAACAAGCTCTGTTTTGCAACCCCCTTGTGTAGTTGTTCTGTCTTTCCTTTGAACCAAAGATGATGCAAGCCGCCAACTGACCTGATAACCTGTGAACTTGACTCCAGGGTTGTTTTCAATCTCCCACAAGCCTTCATTGAAACCTTTTCTCTTGTTTGACTTGCCAAATTTGTCTTTATAGTCTTTGTAGGGCAGAAGATCCTTTGGACCTAAGAATGCACTAAAAGGGAAAATGAATTAAAACATGCTGGAAAGCATTCTTTTACTCTATATGAGTATTGAGTAAATGTATATGTATGTACAAGTAATTAGTGTGTAGCGTGGTGTTCAAAGGATTGCCTTAATGGGTAGTATTTAATTTTGGGAGAATGTTAAAATTAGCAATGCTAATATTTATTTAATGTGACAGGCCCGGTGGCATGGGTGGACATTGGGGGGCATTGCCTCTCGCCTGGACTGGAAGCTATTTTTAAATTTATTTTTACCTCAGAGTGGCCAACTTTCTGTTATTCCCATCTTGATTTGATACAGTAGGAACTCTCGCCCTTCCCATATCTGTGCCTTCTGTCCCCCGCACTTTTGTCAGCCATGATAACCATAACTGTTTAATTCACTGTTAACATGTTGTGTTTTTCCGAAATTCCTTTAAAGGCAACATGAGCGCTAAGATGCTCAAGGCAGTTTTACACCTGTGCAGCAGCAATGGAGACCTGCTGCTGATGAATGGCAGCAAACCAGCAAAAGGCAAAGAATTTTGCTAGTTTTTTGCCCCCCAAACTAACATAGTGAGTTGATAATGCTGTTGGATGCAGATAATAACTAAATGATGACTTGATAATACCAATATATCACGGTAAGATTGTTAACAAGTAGAGGCTACTGATGTTATCTATGTTCAAAAGTTGGTAATATGGTTACATTTACTTGAGTGACGTTTTGGGAAAAAAGCTAAGAGTAGTACTGCACTGCACTTTTTTCTTTGACTTGAGTAATATTATTGCTAATCTTACTTGAGTAGATTAATTTTGCATTTAAAGGAATAGACTTCAGAGATTGGAAACATTAGATTTTTAGATGTCTACAACATATGAGCTAATGCTTGTGCAAATTTGAGCATAATTACTCAACATTTTAAACATGTTATTGTATACATCCTTATTCATTCTGTATTAATAAACATGGTTATTTTATTTGAAAGGTTACATAAAGGTTTGCTTGTATATTTATATTAAAGTAAAAGATTGTTTACTGTGCTCCCCCAAAATAAACCAATGCCCCCTCTGCTAAACTCCTCTGGAACCGGGGCTGTATTGTGAAAACCCTACAGGCTTTTGTGGAACAAAGTTGCCATTTTGTGTTATTTACTCAAAACAAAGACTATGGCAGTGGCAAATTTTGTTATCTTGTCCTTTGCGTATGGTTAGCTTTAACTGACATATGCATAATTTTTGTCAGTCTATAAACAACTGAACTGGATTATATTGGAATTTAAATCAACTGTGTTGCCTAGAATATTTCAAACAGCTGTAACTCCCATATGCAGGATCAGATCCACACCAAATTATGTGAGGATGACTGTGATAATTGTTGCCCACTGGCCATATGTGCAACAATTATTGCTCCGACAGGATAGAACCGAGGGGGGCGAGGCAAAAAGTAAAACAAACTTGGAAGTCATGAGAGCTGCATTTCTGTTACACTTATTTGTGCTGTTATCATAACTTCAATATTATTGGCACAACTTTTATACACTTATGTAGACTTGGTTTGATTGGGGACCAAAATTTCAACATTTGTTACATTTTCAGCTGGTGCAGTTCTCTTTCATGCTGCACTGTGACAAACGGACTAACCCAATTCAGCAATCTGTTCCCTCTCTTGCCCATAGTGGAGATGTATCAAGAGCCACTGAAGGAAATCACAGAAAAACCTCAGAAAAAAAACACTGAGCACAGCTTTCTTCTTCGTGAAATGTAAACACAAACAGATTGGTGTCAGAATTTAGCAATTTCTCTTTTGTCTAAAGTTGGCAAAAGACCAGGAGCCTTTTCTCCCTCTAGTGTTAGACTTGCATGGTTGGTTTGATAGAATACCCAGAATGCCCTGCGTTATAGTCCCCTTCTTGCTTTTGGAGTGTTCTAAGGTCAACATGGCATTCACATATACCAAACCGCACCATAGTTCACTTCAACCAAACCATCAGCTGACAAATTATTCCCTCAGGTATAATCGCTAAAACATGTTGTAATTAAAATGTACTGACTTAGATTTGACAACTAAATAATATGAAAATATGTGAGTGAGAAGAGCTCTTTTCATAGTTTGGCCACATTTAAAAGTTTTTTGTGAGAGCAAGGAGAATAGGAAAGAAATGAACTCAAGGAAATACTAAGTCAATATGCTAAGTGATGCATGGGATCATGATCTATATCTTATTAAAAACTTTTAATCATATAAAATATATTAATGAACGAGAACTACTTCATACTGAGATGGTGAAGTTAATTCAGTCTGTAATCATTTGCAGGTTAAACACTGAATCATAAATAATAAATTATTGTATTTGTGTTTGCTTGTGAATGAAAAACAGTACAAAGAAAAGAATATAAGAAAAACAAGAGCAAATAAGTAGAATGTCAAACTATATACTGTATGTGACAGCTGGATGAAAGTTAAATATAAAGCACATTACGTATAATAACAGTTTTCCTGTCTGAAAACAAACAAATAAATGTGCATACGTTTCATGGGTCCCAAAGAAGAAGATTGGGTATTTGT
Source organism: Alfaro cultratus (assembly GCA_903066825.1). NCBI lineage: Eukaryota > Metazoa > Chordata > Actinopteri > Cyprinodontiformes > Poeciliidae > Alfaro > Alfaro cultratus. The sequence goes on from CAEFZX010011447.1 coordinate 48,149, forward strand.
TGGCAGGAGGTTTGACTGCTCCTTCTGGAAGCTCATCAATCTGAATGACACAAGAGAGAAAGAAATCCTGAATGTAGATGACACAAGTTAGAATTTTATTCAGACTGTGTGCAGTTCAGTTTTACTATATTTTATGATTTAATATGAAAATTAGGTTTACAGTTATTCCAAGCAGCTGACTTTACCAGGACAACACAAAGTACACAGCTAGAACGATGTGGAAAAGTGTGGAAACTACTTAATGGTTACCAGAGTTTCCAGAGTTCAATCCTAATGTCTATTTTAAGAAATAGAAATCAGAACGTCTTCAGAAAAATAAACTCAAAATATTTTATAGCAATTAATAAAACCTAAGCATACAAACAATTATTTCCAGTACAGTAATTGTATATTTGTTTTCATTAACAGCAGTAATATTCTGGGTTTGTTTGTTTTTGTTGTGTTTTTTAGTTTTCTACAATTGAGTTTAATTGATAAAGTGTTTTTCTCTTTTCCTTTTACGCTATTTAGATCACATTTTAACGCATAAACCTTATTCTCTCTTTTCTTCTAAGATTCCAGAAGGAAGAACAGGAGACAGCAGAGTTACCTGCTGTCCATCTGCTGCACACACGTTGTTCACAAAATGTTTTTTCTTACGTGTTAAAAAAAGAGCCTCAGTGTGCTAAATAATAATAACAAAAGAAAGTCAGAAACTACTATTTGAATGTAACCTTAACAGTGTCGCTAAAATGACATAAAGACCAGTCCGTGTTTGCTGCAGCATCGATTGGGTTTTACCAAAACATGAAGTGAAACGTTTAACATGTAAACAGACCTGCGGTTACCTGTGCTGAGGTAACTACAGGTCAAGTGTCTTATATATTCTGGAATATTGGACACAATTCAAGCACTTTCTCCGCTCGCTTGTTGAAATATCTAAAAATGTTGTCTTCACCAAGATATTCGCAGGGAAAATGGTGCCGACAAAATGTTCCGTTTTCCTCCCCAGCCGTCATTACATGCCAGCAGACAGACAGGAGAACCTGCTCCATCCTGCTGAGAACCGCGCAGTCAGCGGCCGCTCTGTGGAAACACCGCCGCCTCTCTGCGCCTTCAGCCCGGCTGCAGCACAGACTCACCCTCGCTGGCCAGTGCGGGTATCCCTTCATCTTAGCGAAGACCAGATCTCCTGCCTTGTATTCCCGCGGTCGTGGTCGAGCCATGTCGCTGAAGAAACGCTGAGGTTTGGGCGGACTTGATAATCCTGATCACATCTAACTGGGCCCTAAACGCTGGTCTAAAATTTCAATCATCAAGTTTTTATATGAAGACTGCAGTTTACATGAAAATAAATAAATAAATAATGCAGAAAATGGGACCCATAACAGACCTTTTCTCTTACGCACAAAGTCAAGAGTAGATGTAATTGAGAATGGCCTAAATTGGAGTAAGGATCCAGTAAGAAAAGCAAAATGTGTCATATTTATGACAATTTCATTTCCGGTTAAAAAAATATTTAATTTCCTCTCCTGCTGTTCTTTTTTTTTTTTTTTTTTTGCCAAAATATGATGAAATATCTGCAATAATAAATCACTCTTTTATTTCCTCAAGGTTATAAATTCCATTCCCTCTTATATCTTTTTTTTTATTATTTATTTATTTATTTATTTATTTATTTATTTATTTATTTATTTATTTACCATGAGGTGATTTCAGAATCATAAACACTTAATTTGGGAGCAACCCAGAGAGGACATTGGTTGTTAAAACAAATCTGAAGTTAAATAATTTTGTGTAAAACTTCATGTCTTTAGCTTTAAGTATTTACTTACTCTTTTTTTTTTTTGCTTGTGCATTTACTTCCTGACCCCCATCTGCATTGTGTGACGTCGGTTCTACATCATCTGTAACCCAGCAATACAGTTGAAGTTCTAGATAGAGCATTAAAAGCAGAAAACTGGAAAGATATATATATATATACAATATATGTACACAATAGTACTTACTGTATATGTGGTGGCGTTTGAAATCAAAGATTTGATTAGATTTGTTATTATTCTATCGCGATAGCTAATAAATTGGTCTTGCTTTGTGTTATAAAACACTAAGGAGGAACACATGTAATGCTATGAAAGTTACTTAGCACCTGCATTGGCAATGTGGGTTTTAAAAGTCAACTTATATAAAAACACTGTGTGGTGTGTAAATACTATAGATTCATTAGGCCTTTGTGAAAACTTTGATGTGTTTTCTGTGGCATTTCAAGCCACAAACTTTTCTGTTCATAATTCTGGAGTTTCTACCACTAGACATGGACAGGCAGACATAACCTCTATCTCCTCATCAGACTGCTGGGGAGTAAAAAGAGATGCTGCATCAATCAGTCGTTTTTTCACAATGATTTTCATACACTCAGATCAGGACAAAGTGATCAAAACAGAAACAGAATTAAAGTGAGGGAAATTGTTTAAATATAAAGGGTGGGGAAGAGTGGACATGCCAGCATTAGAAAAGATTTGCATAATATGAAAAATAAATAAGCACATGTTTAATTAATAAAACCTCCAAAGTTAAGTTCCTACACAATAAACATAAATACCAGATGATAAAGTCCAAAATAGCACAAAACAATATGTTTTTAAGTACAATAACCTTTTTAAGTTACCAACATTGCCTTTTATTAAGGAAAAAGGAAAAGTAAAAGGCAACAAGTGATTTTAGGTTCAATTACTGCAGAATTAATTAATGCAGTTACAATTAATGCAGAACATGGTTTTTTTTTCCAATTAAGTTAAAACCACCTAATATTATTTTTAAATTTCTTGTAATATTAAGTTCTCAAATTACATTAGTTGAGGTAAACAAAGTTTCAACCAAATAATTATTTTACATTATGCAAGAAAACTTCCCTCACATAGTTAAACAAAGATATTTCTGCATTATTTTCTCTCACATTATGATATAACTAATTATTTTTAAATTAGAATGAAAATTCTTTATTCAACTTGTATGAACCAAATATCTGATGTTGTATTTTATTAAATATCACCCTGAATTCTACTCAGAAACCTTTACTTTGAACAGCGTTTAAATGTCTAAACAGCCTCCTAAATGTGATGTTATGGCTACATAATCTCTATATTATGCTGGGCATCAATTCTCCTGTTGGCAGCTTCACACAGGATTTTAAGATCAGTATTTACCAGACTTATTTCACATTTGTTTCTCCAGTTTTCCTAGGAGCAATGGGAGTTTCCTAGGAGTTTTCCAGTGCACATGTTAGGAATTTGGGTAAACTTTTAGTTTGAAATGCTTCGACAATGACATCTATTAGACATGTTAGTAGCTTAGTCTTAAATAATTAAAGGTCATCGGCCCCTGGTACTTTACCTGCCTTTATGCCGTCTACAACAATGGTTGTTATATTCTGTCTGTGTGAACAACTCATAGGTATCCATAACTGGAATTTCCACATTAAAGTATCTTAAACCTATTTGTGCATATAGGGCAATTATAATTTATGACATTCTCAAATCTAACTTTTAAATGTTAAAATATCTTTCCAGTTATTGCACGTCTTTATTTTTATTGCTGGATTGATAAGAGTATACTGCTTTCATACCGGATTTTGTTACATAGATCCATGTGTATGTAAGTCTGCATGTATGTAT
>CAEFZX010011449.1:0-29190 GCA_903066825.1 Alfaro cultratus
GACGCGATTTATTCCGTATTGCTATAAATGTCTGATAGACAAACTATCACACATCTCAACAATAAGTGTAATAATAACGACCAAAACAAAACACGGGAAATATTAAGGTCAGTTAAATTATCGTTGCTGGACCTAAATAGGGTCCCCCCCCCCTCTCACCCCACCAACTGACGCTGTTGTCACGGTTGCCTAGAGACTGACACTGCGCAGCCGCAGTGAGCTGCTGTCAACCAGCGTCTTTTTAAAATGGCCAGAGGTTTTGCTTCTAAACCGTCCTTAGAAGCAAAACCTCTGGCAAAAATACAGACGGTAGCGGGAAGACGCACATTACAGGCGAAACAATTATAGTAATGTTTAATAGAGGCATTAAAAAATGTGTCAGCGATTTTCAGGGCCGCAGTGGGTTGTTAGATAGACAGGATGGGTCAGGAGAGGAACCACAGACCCGTCAGAACCTAAAGAACCAGACATCAGTCGCTTCATCCCTCAATCATTTCCTGAGACCAAAAAATGATATGAATGGCAATTTAAAAGAACAAATCATACAAATAGATTAATAGTAAATAAATAAATATTGTGGAGGGAACATTAAAAACGTTTGTTAGGATTGTGTAGGAAAAACGTTGAAATCTTATATAAATACAGTGTTTTGTGGTCAATATTACTTCACCATTTTATTAATATGGGTTACCAGTTCGGATCAGGCTTCCTATCAATCTATAAGAATGATAGGAAACATGCTAACAAAATGCCTCAGACCTGCATCCTATAGGCGGTTCTAGACACAGGCTAACTACAGAAGTGGCTCTTTAGCTCACTTGTACAAGTTTGTGTGTGGGGGCGGGGGGACACCGGTGACATGTTCACATCCACCTCAAAAATATGTAGTTGTGCCCTTGAGTGCATACACCTGATGTTGCTCACAGTGGTCCTCAGTGTACTCAGGGAGCTTGTGTGTATGCCCAGACACATGAAAAATTAGAGGGAACATTGGCTGATGTCATTGATAAATGAAACAAAGCATATACAGTGTAGTTGCCACTTGTTTCTGGTTCATTATTCAGTTCATACGTCACGTTCCTGAGATTTTCTCTGCTGCACGTCTCCAGTAAAACGACTCCTCTCTTTGGCTGCTGTTGGGTTTAATATCTCTGCTATTTATCCTGCAAATGTTTAATGTTTGTCTGTGCAACTCGTAGCACAGTTTGAGGACAATGCCTTTAGATTCTGGCCCACATAAAACTCATTATGTTATCAGTTAATATTTGACTCACTGCTACAACTTTTCACCTATGCTAGTATTAGAGGGGTCTTCCACTGACGCAAAATACCAGCAGGTAGCTATTCTCCCACTCTGTTTGAGTTAGTAGTTTTCCACTTGCGCTTGCTTTGAACTAATTAGCATTTTCTCCTTCTTTCTCACTTGTCTCTGTTTTGTGTCTGCTTTCTGATATTCAGGGACCTCACATTGCAGCGGTGACTCTGGCAGCCTATGAATGTGGTTCGGTGGAATTCCCTGAGCCTCCCTATCCGGACCAAATTGTCTGTCCCCAACAGGAAGCGCCAACATCTGGCCCTGGTGCTGAGCAGGTGGATGTGGGGGCAGACGGGATGGTGGGCCCAGCGGGCCTCCAGGGAAGCATCTCCCTCTGGACCATCATCTCAAAAGTTCGTCTGGAAGCTTGTATGTGGGTGAGTCTTATTAGGATTGCACTGGCTTTGGGTACTTGCCTTGGCTGAGTCACTTTGCAGTGATCGGAACCAGAGTTCACTGGTGTATTTTACTGTAACAGTGAAACTACAGTGCCTTACCAAAGTATTCATGTCCCTTTAACTTTTAGATTGTTTTGCTACAACAACAAAATTAAATTTATTTATTTGGAAGTTATTAGATACAGTAGTCCATAGTTATGCAGTGGAAGGACAAGAATGGATTGTTTTTGACATTCTCCTACCTAAAAGTTGCGACTGTCTTTTGCCAATGCTTTGTAGAGTGGCCTTTCACAGCAAATCCAGTTGCAATGCTTGGGGTATGTCTCTATTTAATTCCTCACTTAAATCATCAAACATTTGCTTAAACTTATAGAAATATTCTTTATTGTCCAACACTGGAGAAATATAGGTGTAACAGCAGCATCATGGTATGTAGGTTCACACAAGAGATAAAAAAACATAAATGGTAACACTTTATTTGATGGGTTGGGAATAAGACTGTCATAAACATGACATTACACCTGTCATGAACATGAGTAAGTCTTCATGAATATTTATGACTGTTGTCATAAAGTGTCATTTGGTAAATAATGACATTTTTAATATGAAGTTGACATTATTCAAAATGTCTTTGTTTTGACAACTTGACATTAACTAAGAAATTGTGATCTGTCATAAATTTGTTATAAAGGTATTACCGATTAAACTTTAAAAATTATGTAGCTTTATCTGGTAATATTATATTGCTCTGCCATTTTTTTAGTCTTAAATTTCTAATTGAACTAATTGATCTGAAGTTTTACAAAAAACTTATGAACTTTGCAATTGAAACATTATTTAAGGCTATTTTAAGCAGTGCAATACACCATCTCCACCAGTGAGAGGCAGCAGTGCACAAACAGGCGTGCAGTGTGTTGGTGAAGAAGAAATCTTCCATCTTGTGCGGCCAACACACAAGATGGGGCCCGTCTTGTGGCAACGGCCAGACCTCCTGTTTAAAAAGAAGCTGAAGTATGTCACCTAATTCATGAGGTATGTGTCTTATTAACTTTACATTTTTTTTGAGAAAACAACATTGACTATGTTCTCTTTCTTTATAATGTTAACTCTGAGCAATTCAAGCCAATGCTACCTGGCTGTAAGTTATGTTAGCTAAACTTATTAAACTTTAGCCCTTAATCTTAAACATATTTTAAAGGCAGGCAAATAGTTTTTTTCCCTCCAATTTTAATCTAACAAATTAAAAGCTAATATGTTAGTCAAAGTTATCCTTTATGTGCATTATTTTGCAACTTGCGACATGTGCAACTTGCTTGTGTTCTTTGCTTTGACAACTTTAGCCACATGAAGACCCATTTTAGCCTAAGGACACATGGTGGGGATTGGGGTGGACAAAGGTGGCTAATGAAGACATGCTACAGGTGTGGACGGTGCTAATGAGGACCAAAGAAATCCCTGTTTGACCAAAGAGAAAGAAGCAGATGAAATATTCCCCAAGAAAATTAAGCAAGTCATTTTTGTGTTACTATTTTCTCCAGATGAAAGGGGTGTGAGGTGATAGGTAAGTGGGGAAGGGGGAGCGGGAATCAACATCCACCAGTTAACAAGTTACGTTTTAGACAACTAATTGTTGTCAAATATAAAACTGGTGTTTAATCTATTTATTTATTAATATACTTCTTAAGCCATAAGCCAGAGTATCTGGTTGGAAATACATTAAATGATGCATTCTGAATAACAACAAGCTGTATGAATTTCTGCCAAAAAATATTTGATCAAATAATTTTGTTCAGCTCTAGTCATTAGAGCTAGATTATTCTACTTGTATTAAGAAATAATTGTATTTCACTTTATAACAACCAGTCAAGTTAACTAGACATTTGTCTGCCAGTGTACCATTCTGACAGTGTGCAGCAAGGGACATTTTTGGAATGGTATTCAAATAAATGTTGAATTAAGATCACATTACATTTTTTTGTTTATTTGTTTTTGTTCCTTTTTTGAAGTGACTACAATGAATTGAGTCATCACCCACTGTGAGAATGTCCAGAAGAGATTCACCAAGTTTGAATTGATGAAAAGGCTTTCACCCATTGCAAGAACAGCTATAATTTCTGAGCATTTCCAGACACCTTTAAAGAGCTGCTTCCAGGAAATTAAGACAACAAGAGGATCTCCCTGTTATCAGAGCGTTACAGGAAGGCTATAACGAAGGAGATGGCTGACGCAACCAAAGCAAAAAAAATATTAGGACTGTTGAAAGAACCTATTTTTTTAAATTAAAGAATAAGTAATTCTGTTTTAGTTTTTCAATCAGTATTTCAGAGTTACAAAATACTGACCAGAAGTTAAACCCTGTGCTTGAAAAACAAGTAATTCTTTGTTTTATTCCAATGTACAAAAGGTTTGTTCTACATCTATGATGATAGTTATAAGTAGTCCAGTGTTTTCCACTTGACTTGAGGTAAGACTTAACATTAATAACTATGTTAATATAGCACTTGACACTGTAATGGCAATTAATAATATCTTTATAACTGTTGCTACTTGTTTCACTTTATTTGAGGTAAGAGTTAATATTAATTACACTGTAATGACAATTAATGACATCTTCATAACTGGTGCTACTTGTTCCACTTGATGTAAGAGGAATTATTAATGACTCTGTTATTAAATCATTTGACAGTGTAACAAAGCTTAATGAAATCTGTATTGTTTGTCCTACTTGTTCCGCTTTATTTCAGGTAGGGGGAAATATTAATATCTGTTTTGTTAAAGCTTTTTACAGTGTAATAACACTTAATGTCATTATTATAACTACTATTATGACATATTTATGACATATGATGATTCTTGGTTAATGTCAAGTTGTCATAACAAAGACATTGTGAATAATGTCAACTTTTTATTAAAAGTGCCATGATTTACCAAATGACACTTTATGACAACAGTCATAAATATTCATGAAGACTTACTCATGTTCCTGACAGGTGTTGTGTCACGTTTATGACGGTGTCATGACAGTCTTATTCACAACCTGTCAAATAAAGTGTTGCCACATAAATATATAAATAATTAGCAATAATAATAATAATAATAAAATACTGTATAACATTCTGACAAAAATGCTGCTCAGTTATCAGAAATAGAAATGGTGTACTCCAATCCTAGAGATTTGCTACTCAGTAGGATTTCATAAAAAATTTAATTAAATGCACATAATAGATACATTGTGTTTATTTGTATTATTAACTCCTTTCCTGTCCCTGCTCAATAAAAACCTCCCCACAGCATGATGCCTCCACCACCTCCTAATAAGTTTCATTTTAGTGTCATGTGACCAAAACGCTGTTATATTTTCTGTGACCCATGGAAAACTGCAACCATGGCTTGACACTCTTCCATGAAGGTCAGATTGTTAGAGCTCACAGCTGACAGACATCAACAGATTCTCCTGAGCTGTGGATCCCTGCAGCACATCCAGTTCCCCTGGGCCTCTTGACTTCTTCTCTGTTTAATGCTCTCCTGTAGTATAACTGGATGGCCATGTCTTGGAAAGTCACAATTACGGATTGAGCAGAGCTCTGTGAGATGTTCAAAGCTGTTTTAAAATTCTCCAGAACCTCTCTGCTGTGTTCCTGATTCTTCATGATGTTCTTTGTTCACTTACATTCTCTAACACACCTCAGAGGCCGCTACAGAACAGTTTGCAATTCAACCCAGTTTATTTATAACGCTGTGTATAATTATATAACATTGTAAGTATTTCACAACAAATGACGTCTCAAGGCAATTTACAAAAACTTAATTTCAATTCAATCACATACATTTCAGTTTATCCTATTTATCAAACAGTACATTAAGCTCACTTAACTACTAAAATTAGTTTAATTTTTTTTAATCTGTTCTCATATTAAGCAATGCAGGGAGTTGCCAGGATATCAAAAGAGCTGAATCCAAAAGAATCCCAAACCTCTTCGATTTTTATTCGAAAGAATTGCTGAAGACTGTGTATCATTTTTGCACCACTTTATGAATTACATAAAAGTCTTACGTTTATAAATCTATATAAAATTAAACATTGATTTAATGTTTAAAAGTTTATGGGCTTATGAATTAGGACTTATGAATTATTTTGCAAGGGACTGTATGTTTCACATAGGAAAGAGAATAAAGTAACCAGAACTGATTTCTTTTAGAAACAATAGGGGGACATTGTGCTTTTACATAAAACCCAGACATGTGAGTATTTATTACTATCCAAACATTATTATAAATATTTAACTTGTTTTGACCTTAGTGTGCATTTAAAATCTCTTTTAGCAGCTGCTTTAACTCTTCTGCTTTTCATTTTAGACATGCTTCTTCCTTTTTATGTTTCTTGTAACAGGTTAGAAATGCCACAAATTTACATGGGGTGAAAATGTGCATATTAATAACTCATATTCTTGGAAAACCCCTTTTGACTAACGTGAAATTCCACCAAGCAACGTCAATGGTTTCACACATCTGCCGAATTTGGTTGGTGACTACCAAGAAAGACAAAAATGTTTTCAGTCTGTCAGGCCATTTCTTCTCAGGGCCTGAACAGAAACATTTCCTCTACTTCACAGGCAAAAATACATAAAACATATTTAATGTATAAACGTTTTGGTCTCTGTTTTTAAAAGAGAAAGAGAAACTTTTTTTTCCGACTCTGCTGGTTTATCAGTAACTCACATATGCATAAAAAAAGAAAACAAGACATTAGCCAGACCGGTTAAAAAGTCGCGCTCCGTTGCAGATTTCTGTTTAGCTTTTTCAAGTTCACTTTTATCAACAGTTCACTTTTTTTTGTTGTGTCTTTCTGGCCCAGAAACGGAGAACTGAAGAGGAATTAAAAAGCTGAACTCGGTAGATTATTCATTGTTATACAATCATCTGCTTCCCTCTTCCTAGTAATGTGGAAGATGTAAGTGCTGAGGGGGAAATAAACCTCTTCAGTTACTTCTTCACTGCTTGCGCCTTTACGGGAACCGGCCCTTCTGCTCTCTGCTGTAATTGGCCCCCAGGCTTCAGTAGAGCTGTAAAATATTAACTACACACACACACAAACTCTTCCTTCTTTCAAAGGATTACCAAACTCTCTTGTTTGTTGTGTTTCTGTCACCAAATCCCCCTCTGGACTCAATTCCCCCCACCCACGAGGCTTGTCAGCTCTACAGTTTAGAGGCACCTGTTGCACGCAAGTTTTCAAAGCCTCAGCGACGAAGCCCCGCCCCTTTTACCACCCCATCTCCTGCCAGCCTGCTGCTTATGCTGGTGATGAGACATGAAAGATCGCCCGACCCTCCTCCTCCTCTTCCTCCTCCTCTTCGTCCTCCTCCTGCTCCCAACTTTCTCTTTCCTCCTCTTTCTTTGTCCTTCTCCCTCTTTGCTCTTGAAGTCCATGACAGTGGATGTGTTAAGTGCTCCACTTCAAACAGCGGTGCGGTGCAGGTGGACAAATTTCATTGCCCTGCTTCACAAATACCCCGAGCTGCGCACTCGCGAACAGAAGCGGAACTGGCAGCTGCTGTTGAATGGAGCAGCTGCCAGGGAGATTAAAGCACGTCGCCATTATATAAAAAAAACAACAAAACAAAGTAGAAGATTTCATTAAAGACGGCCGTGTTAACTCGAGAACAGGGTGTCCAGATTACAGATGCAGTGTGCCAGGTTTGGGGGGATAGCACCGCCTCCTGACAGTGATTGTTTGGGCTTGTTGTTGCTGCCATGGTTGCTAACTACCCACTAATCATCTTCTGGCTCAGCCCGTCAGCAACATATAAGTAACGCTCCTGTGATTAGTTAGTTATACTCCTTTTTGATGATGGTAGTATTTCCGTGTACAGCCAGAACAGCACATTCGGCAAAGATGTTTTTTTCTTTACTCCTCTTTTCTTTGTTTAATGCTAAACATTAATATAACCTTGTAATCATACAAATGTGTTTTCTAATTGGAACTTAATTTATCTGCAGAGCTAGAAGTATTCATACCTCTTGAACTATTTCACATGTTGTCAGATTAAAACCATAACATTCAGGGAATTTTGTTTGGATTTTGTGAGGTAGACCAACACAAAGCTAGCCTGGTCATTGCTCAGTTCTAATCTGCCCTCACTGTTCTGTCTGGACTTTCTCTCATTCACTTGGATTTCTCCAGTAGAATATCAACCGAGCCAATCAGCAAACCGGAGAAGTTTTGAATGGTGACGTCGATTTTCTGCGCTGTTTTAGAACTGTAGTCTGCCTGTAGGTGTAGCAATGGCAGCAGAGGAAGTGAGCAACACCATTCAGTCCAGGTATCGAATTATCATTAACAGGCGCCTCGTTCAGCGCAGGACTTCTCTCTTTGCTGTGGAGAACGGTTGTTTTCAGTAAGCTTGATAGCGTCAAACTGGTGCATTACATACGTCACAGCCAAACGTTAGTGATTAGGTAACATTTAAGACTTCAGCAGAGTCCATGCCTCCAGGAAGCAATTGTTTCTTAATAGTTGAGTTTCCAGGCCCTCTGCATGAAGCAAAGCTTAGAACAAGGGGCTGGTTTTTACCAAACTAACACAAAGCAGTTGTAAAGTTGGACTAAAACAATTTTTTAGTCACCAAACACTGAAAATGTGACCCTCATTCATATTTAGTCTCTTTTTACTTTGGGTCATCTCACAAAACCATCACCGAAGTTGACCTTCTGTCCAACTTGTACGGGGTTAGGGTCAGAAAAAATCCCACATATCCTGGACACAAACTGGTTAGGGTTTTACCTGCAGAGTGCTATTGGCAAAAAACAGCTCCCAGATCTCCCAGGTCTTCAACAGGAATGATATGATGAGGTTGGTAGAAGCTTGGCTACCTCAGACACTCCAAGCAATTTAGTGCCAGATGTGCATCAACTGACTGGGAAAGGAAGACATGTAGTGATGACGTATTGTTTGTACGACCATTTAAAAGCTTAGGCAAGACTCAGAAATCATTTCTGAAAAGAAGCACAATAAGGTGAGACATATAATTTACTTCTGAAGAATTTCCTGGGCCAACAACATTGCTACCGTTGTTATTCATCTGCAATTACTATGTTGAAAATAATAGCATAGGGATTTTTACGACACATATTTTATGTATAGTGCTGTCATCAGTGCTGCACACACCTTCTGTGACGCTACGTTTCCAAAAGCTCACGGCTTTGCTTCTACTTGTGAGCTATGCCTGCTCAAGGTTTTTCTTTGCGGGTCGAAGACGTGATTGATTTGTAAAAGATGCCCCCAAATAAAGCACAGGAAGTTGTGGAGAAGATTAAAACCGTTTAAACATTTAATTTTTTTGGAGTTTGCCGTTTTATTTTGTTTATCAAATCTGTTTTCCTCAAACCACTCCCTCCCTCTTCCCTAAATTGTCATGTTTTGTTTCATGAACCTGGTGAACCCACCAAAATACTTAGGATTTATTTCCCACAAATCACTTCAGTTTTGTTCTTGCTAAGCCTTTTTCATTCACACACGCTCTAGCACTTTATAGCTACAAGCTCCTTTTGGCAGCTGCATTATGTAGAGTTAATACAGCTGCATAAAACAGGGCCCCTGTGTTGGCCCTGTTTGTGATGGATCCACAGTTTGAAAATCTGTGGGATTTTTAACTCTTGTAAATCCTTTTTGTTTTAGTCCTGTTAATTGTTTCTACACAATCCCAGTCATCAAGCAATGAAAACTTGATCAGATTGTGGCTGTTCAAATATTTTTTGTGTTCCGTTTTTGCTTGCTAGTCTATAGGGTAACACAGTGACTGTAATTACATTAGGTTTCAGTGAAATGTCTCAGAAGTATTTTAGTCAAAATGAAAAAGGACTAAAGTACTATCCCTTTATTTGGCAGCTAACTTTTCTAGACGAGGAGTAAGTCACATCTTCAAAGGGATGTGTGTGATTTAGTTGTTTGGTTCTGAGCGACCAAGCTAGCAAAACTGTTCACAAATTACACTCAATAACTTTGGAGAACTTCTTTATATCGAATATGAGAACATATACAGAACAAGGACAAGGAGGTTTTTATTTAAAAGCGGATGAATATGTATGTGAAAAGTCATATGAGGTATTTATAAAACATGCCAGGAATTTCCACACAAAGTTACCAAAGTAAAGAACCAAAATTATCTTAGCCTTTTAAAAGAACGCTCTTTAAAAAAAAAAAAAAAAAAAAAATTAATTCTGCCTTAGTTTCTATCTGGTGCTTATTGAGTAGAAATGCTTTTATTTTATACTCAAGGTTTCACACAGGAAGAATATTGATACCGCTCCACCTCCGATGTCAAATAAACATCAACCTTTTGATAAATGACCAAATGCAAAAGTGACAATAGACGAAAGGTTCATAAAATTGTGTTTTCGTAAAATACTTGAATGTTTTAGAGATTTTAATTGTTCTGTTGCTGAGGAGCATCCCCACTGCATCCCCACTAGCGCCAATTGACTGGACTTTTGTTGAATTAGGTCAGTCACATTAAAGAGGGTGAATATTTATTCAGTCATTTTATTTGATTGTCATTGTTTTGTAGAAATCAAGCTACATTTGACATTTAAGATTTTATTGATTTTTGGTCACTGTTTTTGTCAAAAAAGCCAAACGTCATTGCTCATTATTGATTTGTAAAATCAATAAAAAGGATAAAACAACCAAGAGGTAGAATACTTTTTATTCTACCCCTTGAAGACTAAAGTGGGATTTTATAATAAAATTATAAAAGATGAAAATACGTTTCTTTACAGCATCATAACTCCCTCAATATTACTTTTAGCTGACATATTAACTTTAAGTCTTTGTCTCCGTGTGTTGTTGCTGTTTGTGTTTTGCCGAACAGGGCGCTGGTACCGCTATAGGGGAGCTCCCGCCCTACTTCATGGCGCGGGCTGCCCGCCTCTCTGGCACTGATCCAGATGATGAAGATTACCAGAAGTTTGAGGAGATGCTGGACCAGACCGAGTCCGCTCAGGTGACACATCGCTCCTTGCACCATCTTCTCTCGCATCATCATAGTTACCGTCACTGTAGTTACTTTCTGCTCTGTCTGGCCCTGTTACTCTTTTCATGAAGGTAATTCTCACTCCAGAGTTGGGGATTTACCACACACTTTAGCTGTTGAAATGACCACACCTTCATTTCTCAATGAGGCGGTCACAATCACACTCTTGCACAACATTATGACTCCGAGAACATCAAGTGATGCACTTGAGTAAAACGCTGCTTCCGTTTCAGGCTTTCATCAAGAGATCCTCCTTAAAAATATGCTCAGCATGCCACCCATCCACATATTTCAACAATGCCTCACGGCTGTTTGTAGATATGTTTTTTTCTCCTTCTATTATTATGAATAATGCAAGAAGAATGAAATCAAATGCACACATGCAGAAAAACCATTTTATAAGATTTGCCTGTCGTGTGTCCAGTCTCAGGAAAGTTTTTTTTTTTTTCTCTTGTGGCTCAAACATCCAGGCAGAGCAGGAGAAACCAAACATCTGCATCCATACATGCCTGAGAACTTGTGAACAACTGAGACTCTTATTTTTCCCGACTGAACCAAACAGTTAGTAATTTATCTGATGGGTCGTGACAGTAACATATTTCACATGTGAGTGAGTACGTCTTGCTGTTGACTGTACGTGTTTTACTTTTCAGCACATATATGAGGTTAGTAACATTTCAAATCAGAAGTCTTTTTGATTCACAAATATGACAAAGAAAATATTTTCTGTAAAAAATACAGTTAAGCAAAAAATATATATACAGTATATACCCACTTCATAAGTTTGAAGTTATCTTTTCAAAAGTGTTTCCTCTAAATGGAATTAATATTTTAGAGTTACTCAACCACTGATAGATAATCTTATGAAGAATCTGTGGCGGTCGCTAATGATTAGGGCGATGGCAAAGAGGCGTTCCAACCTCAAAGACTCATTACCAACAATAACTCATCAAGACACAAAAAGAAACAAATAACAGAGCGTTCAGTAACTATATGAAAGGTTTAACTGCTGAGATGCCAAGTGGGATTCTTTTTTTCAGTGATTACTAGAAAGATATATTATATTTGTTATCATAGTTTCTGTTATCGGGCGTCACAGTAATACCGAATTATTAGGATTTTTTTTTCAAACTTTTAATGATCTGGTGAACAGCCTATTTCATTTCAATAATATTTGCAATAAACTTCTTAATCAAACTTTTTTTTTTTTTTTACATGTTTATTTTACAAATAAATATAAGAGCAAAGTGAAAACAAATTTGTGCACAGTGTGTGCACAAATTTTGGTGACTAAAGTCAATTGTGATTCTTAGTACAATACCAGTACCACTGTCAGAGACACACACCCATAGCATGACACTGCCACTGCCATGCTTGATAGTTTCCACAGGTTTTGTAGATGTGAAAACCTCATCTTTACTTCTCCAAACATATTTCTTTTTAAAATCATTTTTGTCAGTTTACTATTTCATTTATCTGACCATAAAAGTTTCCCCAGACGGTATGTAGATAGCTGCAAATAGTAGTTAAACTTAATGGTGCTCATTTAGCAGCAGATACTTTGTTCCTTGTTGCCAGGCAACTTCACTGTGAACGATGATGCTTATTCTTCTAACTATCCTAACTATTCTGATCAACTTCGTTTCATTTGACCCTGGCAAATTAGTGACACATCTGAATAAGTTGAACCTTGTGTACAATCGCAATAATCTTTAAATCTGCAGTTTTGAAATGTCTCCAAAGATGTTTACCACAGTTCTTTTCTTACATCGCCAAGTTCCCTGGAACTTAGTTCATTTCTTATCTTTCTTGAGAAATACTCAATTCTGTCATAGCTGTCAAAGAGATACTTTAGATTAGTCATCTGCTGCAAACAGTTATAGAAACTAGTAAGGCTGGATGATAAATTGGTTTAATTGATTAATCAAATTTCCTGTCTATGAAGATTTAATTTCTGAAAAATCAAGATTTATTTATTTTTTTTACCAACTCAGGCTGCTGTAGCTCTCTGTGTCTGTCGTTTCCGCAGACAGAAAGAACTGACCCCCCCATCCATCGAGGACAAGTTCTTCAGCAACCTGATGCTTGACAGCGGTGTAATAAATTGTGTGTCTTAATACACCTAGCAACAGAGCATTTTAGCTTTTGTAGCTTTAGTATCATTGAACTTGGACTACAAAATCTTTGTGAGGAATAAAAACAGCGTATTCGCGAAAACCAGCCAGAAGTCCATGACCTTGTGTTGCAGTTCTACAACAAATACTGTAGCACAAATGTTCAGAAACCGTAATGGGGAATAGACTGAGAAAAATATGACCGAAACAGAATATAAAGCGCTACACAGTTCAAAATGTATTTAAGGGGTAAAAAAAATGTCATTTTACATAAGACAAAGAATCAATTAAAATCTGATTTGGTATTAAAAAATCAGAGATCTTATTTTTTTAAGCCACATAGCTACTGAGAAGTCAAATTAAAACATATTTGAGTCTGTATGCATAATTATGATCATGTGTGGATGAGAGAACATCAGCGATAAACGCGTAGCTCTTTTTTTAAAAATTCCAAGTTGTATAGAAACAGAACACCTCAAAGTTGAAAACTGATGACATTCATATCAAGGACATGTGTATGTAAACGTCTGACTAGAACTTGAGTTAATGTGTACCCCCCATATTTCCCTCACATTTTCCTAAACACCAAAAAAAGAGAAAAAAAGCGGCATAAGAATTCCCGTCCTGCAGCCGAACGAAGCGCGGGGATGCTGCACCTGCTGAAATCGCAGCGGACAGCTGCACAGACTGGCAATCAACATCAGCCCCGGAGTTTGGACCACATGTGCGAGAGGGGTTTGCTCTGACATCACTCGCTGATATAGGGGAGCTTCCCTGCCGACAGTCGGCCAGTGAGGCGGAGGAGAGCGTAGAGGAGCGAGGCAAAACGGGCGATGTTGTCGTACACATTGTCTCAATCGTCATCCGAGCGCCGAAGACCTCGTCCGCGAGCAAACCGGCGACGGTGGGACGCAGGAGGAGCGCCACTTTTTGCTCTCGCATCCATGGAGAGACTGATTGGAAGTGACGAAATTACCGCAACCTCAGCCTCGCTCTCTTTTTGACTTAGTCTGACTGTCCCTCAGTTGCTATTCTCTCAACTCCTCTGTCCTCCACTGTGTGTTGCTCTCTCTAAACTCTGTCTCTTATCCTCCTTCTCTCTCTCTCTCTCTGCCTCTCTCTCTTTTTCTTTACGCAGCTGTGTGTGAAAGTATGTGACGAGGGCTTGTGTGTTTGAACAGCATCCGGACGCAAGTTTTTTTGTTTTTTTTTTTGCACCACCAAGGACTTAAGACATGTGGAACCGTGAAGCTTTTACAGCTGCTCTGATGTTCGGATGTCTTTAAGTCCGCTTTCATCTTCGTAGTGGACTGAGGTCTTCATCACCTGAGCCGTTTAATGCTGGACGTTTGGTTAGTAGTAGAGCAAAGTGAATCCACTGGGGGACTAAAACGGGGAGAAAAACGAGGACATGTCCGGATCACTGTGCATCAGACAGGAAGCGGTTAATTCTTTTTGTCAAGGATGTGACCCCGCTTCAACCCACCATGGCTCCACATCCATGATGGCCCCGACTCACCCCTTTCCTCCTTCCCTCCCACTCACACACTCTCAGCCCACACACTCTTCACCCCAGCTTTGTCTGACTTTGTCGCCGTTCTGGTCGCTATGGTCCGCCAGTGCCAAGCAGGTTGACTTAAGCCTGGTTTTTTTGTTTTTTTCCTCCAAGCCCGCTCGAGCCAACTTCCTGCCACAAGTTCACGTGATGCACAGCAGCAAACCTCTCAAAGTATTTTCTCTCTCTGACTCTCTCTCTCATTCAACAGACCTATTCAAAAATAATGAAGTCATGCCTTTTCTAACGGTTCCAGACGCTGATGTCATGAATGTCAGGCTCCTCTTAAAGTTTTTTTTTTTTTTTTTTTTTTGCTCACAGTACAAGAAAGGATGAAATCCTCCGAACTGACACATGCTGTCTCAGATCCTGTCCTCCCAGCCTCCATCTGAACTGGAGTCATTTATTTGACTTAGCAACTTTTTTTTCTTCTTTCTTTTTGATGTTTCTCTCATCTGGAACGGAAGGGGTTAACAGGCTGTGAATTCTTGATTGCCAACTCCCAGGATCGTATCTCCTGTAACTCAAATCAGGGCCATCTGCGCTGGGCGTATGCCTCCTTTCCCCCCTGGCCTACTGCACTCAAAGCCGCTCTGTGCTGTGGTTTGCCCAGCCCCGTCATGTGACTTCTCTGAAAGTGCCCCCTCCTTCCTCCTCCCTCTTTATTTCCAGTAAACTGTTTGAAAGGAGGGGGGTGACTCACACTAAAACCAGCTTCCCTTTAACCACAGCTTGTTAAAGAATTTGTCAACGTGGACTCAGGGGTGCATTTCTCTCTCTCTCTCTGTGTGTGTGTGTGTGTGTGTGTGTGAGAGTGTGGACAGATTTGATTGTGCTCTTCTTCCTTTTTCTTAATTCTTGAAAGGGGGACCGTAACGTCGGTTGCGTCACGAGTTCTCAATCAGTCAACTTCCTGTAGAGGACGGAGCAGGCGCAGGCTTGTCAGGAGTTAATGAGATGAACTTTAAACGTTGTGTGTGTGTCCTCTGTGTGAAAGATTTTCATTGAGAAAAAAAACACACAGCGAGCGGGGGGTGGGGGGGGTGGAGTGCGTGGGTGTGGACTTGTGTATAGGCTGTGCATAGATTTTTCCCTGTCTCATGCTTACTTTTCCAAATACAGTGCAGAGTGTTGTCACTGCCCTGCTTTTTGTCGGTGACTGGACTTTAATAAATGGGTATCACATCGTGTTTTTAAAGTGTTAAAAAATAAAAACATAAAAGACAAAGACCAGCAGAGATTCACCGATCAGTCACTTTCTGGCTAGCGATTTCAGTGACTGACGTGTAAATAGGATATTACATGATTATCCCCATTTATTGGTCATAGCATGACACTGAACTGATTTTTTTTTCATTATAGTTTTGCAATGTCTATTAAAGTACACGCTATTGTTTGATGCTTTTGTTATCCGAAAATAGCTCAAAGTTCCCCATTGTCTTCAGATATTTGAAGACAATGGAGAACTTTGAGCTACTAATTATGAGTTTGTAAATTACAACATTTATTCTTCAGAATTGAATGACTGTATATAGAAATTTGCTGAATGATACATGTATCATTCAGAAAAAAAGTATCAGAAAATAAATTTTTCAGATGCATTTAATGAACAGGAAAATATTTGACTTGCCAGTCGCTGGTTAACCTGAAAAATTGCCAGGACACCCTTAAAAAATAGATTTCTAAACTAAGTTTTTTTTATTTATTTATCCTTGAAATATCTGCCCATTCCAAGCTCTGGTTGATTTGTGCATCTCCGGACAAAAGGTCAGTTTGAGAAAATTCATTTGGAGACTTCTGGATCAGAGTCTATTAGCATATAGAGCACATCTGCTAATATAACATAGCCATAATATATTTACAGTATGTTATATTTACATTTACATGAGGAAATTCCCATTCTTTCAGAATTTCTGAATAAACTGAAAAAAAACCTCTGTTGTGCCTGTTTTTGTTTTGTTTTTCCTCTGGTTGTTCATAATTTGAAATGTCTATCGTGAGTCAATTCTGGTAAAAATCCTGGCCACCTGCCTTCTTACTGGACCCTCTCTGTGGACCAAAGAGAATAAAAGCATGAGGTGCAGCATTACTTGTATATTAATAATGTCCTGATGTCTTTTCTTTTTTGTCCTTCTCTAATTCTCACCGGGCCACCATTCGTCCCCCTTTGTAAAACTTTCTGGAGCCGCCCCTGGTTCCAGCTTTTCCATGACTCCTAACCTATTCAATATACAGTATGTGCCTGAATCAAAAGAAAACCGATGCGGAACATTACTTACCAACTACAATCTCAATTTTGCCTACTAAGGGTTAATTTATCAGGATACAGAAATAGCTCCTGGTCTGTGCTAAACAGCTAAAGGTGGGATCAAATCTTTACCGTTACACAGGATCATAGGTTCACAATGTCTTTACGAAATGTAATTCCTCCTGATCATCAGGCCGCAGCTAACAGGGGTGGAGAACTGGGCTAGCGTTTGGGAGGACATGTTCCTGGCCAGGTGCCAGGGAAAAAAACGTGATTTTCCTTCCGCCGCCAGCGGCAGAGCCGGGATGTCTGAATCCTAGCCATCCTAGATAGATGCCTCCATGGCCCAGAAATGCACAAAGGAGAGGGGATCCAAGTGTGGAGTTCAATTGTAGTAAATCACAATGTCACAAGTTGACACATACACTCACTGACGCTCTGTGGCCCCCTCCTCTTATCTCTACTGGGACCCTTTGTTGAGACGGCAATTATATTTTTGACTATTTTTATGGTCTCTCGCTGCACGAGCCAAAAGTTCAATTGCAGCACCTAAATAACCAAAGTGTCACGATGTCTGAAAACAAAAGAAATGCTCTGTGATTGGTTCTGCAGGAGCCATCGTTGTCAGGTGTCCCAGTCTCTGTCCTCAGTGGTTCGGCTGTAAAGCAGCCACACACATTCCTTCCCTCCCTGCATCCCACCAGCTGAGCTGCTCCCACACACACACACACACACACACACACACACACACACACACACACACACACACACACACACACACACACACACACACAGATGTACACATTCACATGGGGACTGGGTGAAATTAAAACTACTGGTTGTCTGAGGAGAAACTTTCACGATTGGACAACAGTGGAGGCAGAAATTCAAATCGAGAACCAATCAGATTCTGTGTCTCTTTGCTCCCCCCACCACCACCTTATTAGGCCGCCTCCTGCGTCTCTCAGATTTCCTGTCTGCTGGGTTGCACCCCGCAAAGAATGTCATCAGCACCGAATTGGTTTTATTGACCATATAAGGCATGATAATGTTGCAAGCCTCCCGTCTGGACATCATGAAGCTAAGAAAAAAAAAAAATCCACAAGAAAATCAGAGAGGCCTTGCTTTGTCTTTTATTAAAATTACATAAAAGTATTTTTTTATTTAAATTTTGACTTTTTCAGTCAATAATAAATCTTTATTCTTTGGGAAACTAAACATGAAGTACAGCAAATAATCAGGTTTATTATATTCTAACAAAAAAAATTAAAACAAGCTTTCATATATACCTGTATCAATGTTAAATGCAAAGCAAGGCCTTCTTATTGGCATAATTAATAAATGCATTTTCCCATTTATGCACAAAAATCTTTAACTTTGTACAGATGAAAATGTCCTTCACAGAGATTTGAAAGGATTAAATCAGATGCACAGTTCTTTAAATGCACATTATTGTAGAAAATCTAAATTTAATCATTTAAATTTCTTCATTTTTCAGTTTATTTTTCTTTTCTGTAAGAACAAAATCAACCTAAAGCTTTAAAACTTTTATGTTCAGATTTTTACATTCCAGAACTTGTCTGGGTAAAATCAAGAAAATGAAGCAGAAAAATAAAGGCATTTTCATCTTTCATAAAGTAAATTAAAATATGACTCTAAATAAAACATTGTTTATTTAATTTTTTTTAATATTATTAGCAAAATAATTAGTTTGATATCTCTTAAGAAAAATCCAAAAATCTTAATAAAAAGTTGAATCTGATGCACTTTTCTCTTTACTGTTAAATCTCTGATTTTTGCTTGTTCAAAAAAAAAACTTTCACATCACATTGAGGTCTGAACAATCGGAAGATTTTGTTTTAAACATTTTTGAAAACAACGTTTTTCAAACTGCATTCAGCAAAAGTGTTTTATTAATCAGCAAAATTTGCGTTTCAGTGGAAAAAAAATCTTCAGTTTAACAATAAGAAACCCATTCTGCCCTGAAGTAATTGTTTTCTCTTTACCTTCAGATTGAAAGAAACATCCAAAAATCTGAGATTTCATACATGCGGCGCTGCCTGGCACTCACAGTCTTCCCAGTAAAAAAGCAACAATTTAAATCCAAACAGGTTATATCTTCTCTTCCTGGAATATTCTGGATAAATCTGTGTCATTGGAGTGAGAAGAGGCCTTTGTTATTCTGTCAGGAGCGATGGAGCAACAGCAGCGGAAAAGTGCTGGATTTCTGAGTCACAGGAATGACACAAGACTGCTGTCTCTCTCTCACATTGCAACTTAAAACAATTAATAAGGCACTAACATTGAGTTACAGACATGCAAAAACCAGCTAAATGTTTCTGCAGGCTATAAAACATGTCGAGAAATATTTTTTCTGTGATTTATTTGGAGAAGGAGACAGGTGAATCAGAGCTTTTTAATGCAAACTTTAACACTTTTAAAGCTGCAGGATGGCTCTAACTTTAGTTCAGAAACAAGTTTTGTCTTAAAATTCTCTTTTTGATAAATGTTTAGGGTAAATATAAATATTTAATATCAAAAGAGTTGGTTTCGCAGCATCAATACTTCCTCTGCGACATGCACTCTTCTGTTTTTTGCTTGTATTTGTATAAAAGTGCATTAGCTAGACAGATTTAGATTTATACATTTTTTTTAATCTATATTTGAATGTTAATTATTAAGAAGATTTTCTCTTTTGTAAAATAAAATCCTAAAACTTTAGGAAAAACCCTGAGGCTCAGATTTGGTGTTGCAGAATCTTTTAAAAACACATTTAAAGTCCTAAATAATATGTTCTACTGAAAATAAAATTTTTAATATTTCTTCTTTTTCCCTTTTTTTTTTGGTGCTCAAATTGTTAAGTCATTTGTTGCAAACTTGTTCACTGGAAGAGCAAGAATCTCCTGATGTTGCTGCTTTTCCTTTGCATGTAGTTTTACTGGAAAGATTTAAAGCATAAATATTTCTTTCACATTTCAATTGATTTTGATAGTAAAGGGTTTTTTTTAGATTCCAAAACAAGATGCCAGTGTGCAAATAAAAATAAAAACAACTTAATGCCGTGAAACGCTCGCACTGAGAGATGATGGAAAAACCCTAAAAGTTTATTTTTATGTCCCCCTAATTTCTAAAAGTGCATTTTTTTTAAAGGCAGAAATCATTAGTTCTGATCATTCTGCAAAGCAGGAATTAAAAAGCAACACTGCAGATTTGTTCACACCCTCCTTTCACATAAATCTGTTTATTGCTCTGCTACATAGTTTATGCTTTACACACTTTATACCTGGATTGCCCAGTAAGTTGGACAAATTTCTGTTTTTAGTTTGGTTCTGTTTTCACTGTGATATGCTTGGAAGAGCTTGAGTAATAAAACTCTGAGACGATATTTTATTTGACAAGAATAAAACACCTTGCCGCGTCATTTCATGGGAAGAGGAAGAAATATTTCATTCCAACTTTCTGGAAGACAAAGGGCCACAAAAAATGATGAAGCAAACATAACTGTTAGACTTGGTTAATGAGGCTCACAGCAGCTGGATGAACAACATTGGTTCAAACTTATTTTATGATGAACAGAACTTTTTAAAAAAATATTACATCAAACATACAGTTTGAAAAATCACGCTTTTTTTAAAATTTTGTGAATCAAATTGTAAAACGAAAAGCAAGATTTTTTTAACCCACTCCCTGAAGAAAAAGCTTTCCGTTTTATAAATTGAACAAATGATGTGATCTAAAATGATGTGATCTAAAATCCTAACACACCTTTCTCTGTGTCTAACCTAAAATAAAAAATTTTCATTTTTTATTTTTCAGGATTTTGGATCCCGAGCGAAAGTAGCCATCCAGAAGCTCATCCAGAAGGTCGGCTTCTTTGGGATTTTAGCCTGCGCCTCTGTGAGTAAAAGAAAAATAAAATAAATTATTGTGCCAGTTTCTCTGACAGTCCAGCTGGCACAATTACACACAATCTGTTTTAATCAGTGGAACACAGAAACGAAGCAACTCTAGCAAACAGAAATACTTCACTCTCGGTTGTTTTATTTCTTGTGCAGAACTGAAACAATTAGCCTAAAAATCACACCTTCTCATCCCCCAGATCCCGAACCCGTTGTTCGACCTGGCCGGATTAACATGCGGACATTTTTTGGTCCCTTTCTGGACTTTTTTTGGTGCAACGCTGATTGGAAAGGCTGTGATCAAAATGCACATTCAGGTGAGCTTCTCCGTCTCTCCTGTAACTCCTCTAAAATAAGCTTCTGGCATTTCTTCTTTTGGACCATTTCCTGCCTTTTATTTGTATTTAAATATATGTCCTTCATACGGTTGTAACAGACAGCTGTGTTATGCAATGACTCACTGTCAGGCTCAGCATCTTTGCACTAGCAGCTGCTCACAAGGAAGCCATTTTGTGAAGCAGAGGCAGGGCTGTCAACCATTTTGTAGCTGCGGCAGCAGCAGACCCTGCGCACTGTACAGCAGAGAACTCAGAGGAAAGTCTCCCAAAGCTGACTAAGAAAGTACAGTTGGGAATTTTGGCATTGCTAATGTTTCATCTAATCCTGGAAAATCCTCAATTTGCGTCCAGGAATTTGCAGTATGTCCGTGATTAGCGTCAGGAGCTTAGCGTTTTGTTTTCTAAGCAGACTCAGGGAATGTGCTCGTGGTGACGCACAGGAGGGGTTAAGCACAGGCACGCAGCGTCGTCCCTCACCAAATTTAGTTTAGCAAAAAAAAAAGAAAAAGAGGTGCAAATTTGCAGCAAGCACACGTTACGGCAGATAAACATGGCCTGCTGGTGGGAGGTGATGGAGAAAGAGACGGAGAGAGGGACAGATGGGGTGAAGGGGAGGGAGGAGATGCATGTGGGGCAAACGCAATCAGACATACAGGACCAGATTTCACCCAGGGGTGCCTGGGGCCCCCCCACTGGTAGAGGTGTGTCCTTCTCTGTCTCTCGGAAAGAAAGACTTGTCCCGGCTCTCCGGCATGCCTGGGGGCCCGGTCTGTCCTGTAGCTGCTCGGTCTAATTTACTTCAAACTCAACTTTTGCTTCCAATGAGAACTGCTCAGTCATTTACAGTGTGGGCAGAAAAAAAAAAAAAAAAAAACCCTACAGCAGAGCAGGTGACGCGCTCACTTCTAGGCCAAGAGGAAACAAAAGGGGATTTTGAGACTTCTTGTTTGTGTGTGTGCGCGTGCGTGTGTATTTCTTTATACTCCAAAGCGTACGTTTGATCTTCGTACCTGTGCTTCAGGTGTGTCCTCACCCGTCTCCAAAGACTAAGGGGTTTTTTTGCTTTTTTTTATTTGGCACTGCTTCCGTCTTTTGTTGTTCTAAATGCGTGCTGCTGAGTGGCTAACGTCACCAGCTTTGTGACGCGGCGGGTCACTTGAGGATCAGTGGTGATGTCACTGAAGTGCACACTTTGGACCCCTGGGACAGGTGATTGTTCCTGAGAGCACAAACTGCGAGGTGTGGCAGAGACAGAAGGAAAAGATGCTACACTTACACTATTCTTACTTGTTGTGTATACATGTGTGGTCAGAGCTGCTGGAACATGTCGAAAACAACCAGGAGTTGATATCACCTGGTTAGATGGTGTGTGTGCGTGTGCGTGTCTTTTGTTGACATTATCAGTTAGCAGAATGTAGCGAGTCAAGACAATGTCATCACTTTCCGGGCAGACCAATTCTGGGGATCTTAGTCAGCTTTCCTGCCATCTTGCTGTCTCTTCCTCCTTCCTTTTGTCTTAGATGATGGATCATGCGTAATCGCTCGTTGGAGCTGCTGGTACACTACTAGGAAAGCCAAAATCAGTTCCTTTAATCAAGTGAATTACCGTATTTCTACACTGTGAAAACAACCAGTTAGAATTTAGTCAGTTGACTTTGTTTTTAAAAAAAAAAATAAAAAATTAATTCAGATGAATTTGATCAGGAGTTTTAAGTAGAACTAGTGTGAGTTTAGCAGCTGAAAGACACTTATTCAACAGAATTAGTCAAGTTTTAGAATCGTGCGTCACATGATTTAAATGCTCTAGCAAACGGGTTAATTGAGATTAATTAATTAGTAATCAATTAATTGCTAACTGGAGAATACAAACTCAAAAGAGGGCATTTGGTGAAAGAACAAAGTCAGTAATTTAGTCAAGAAGAGCATTTTGCATTTAAAAGAAACTTTAAATATCTTCAACCCAGAAGTTCTCTAGCAGCAGTTCAGCTTCCACTGGTTCAGATTCTGTAAAAAAAAAAGAAAAAAAAGTCTCCTATTAAGCACCTTTTGCTGTCTAATCACTAATCGGTCAATCCAAAAATTAATCATCATATCAATCCTGCACTGTATTTATTAGTAATTTATTAATTATTGTTAAGTCAAGCAGAAAGGGACAAGCTTTTCACATGTGCATCCTTTGCTACAAATAATCAAGAAAAACTAAAATAATGCTGTTATTGCGTTTTAGGCAATAAAATGTTTGTTTTCTTACTTAAAAATGAATTTAAATATGTGTTTTTTGCATGTCTTAATGAATTTCTAATGTTCTATAAAATAGGCTTAAGTGGTTAAATAAAAAAATCAACAGAATGTGCATTGATTAATTGTCAGATTAATTGATTAGTAGAATAATTGTGTGTTGCAGCCTTAACAAAATTATGAACACCTTCTTTATTTCTACCCTGAAATCATCTGTCTTGTTTAGGAAAAAACAACAGACAGGAAATAGTCATCAACAGGTAAACATTTCCCTTTTCACAGTAAAGCTGTAATTAACAGTTGACCGAACATCATCAGTTAAATCCTAGTCAAATTTAGTTTGAGTTAAACAAAATAATTTTACCTGCCAATATTTAACACCCCTAAAATTACTTTTTATAGTGCGAAGAAGCCCAATAAATGACATTAAGTAACAGTAGCCGTATTGTTTTATGTAGAAAATGTGTTCTCCTCGGTTCTGTTTAACCCACGGCCACACAGAAGCTTAACAGCCACACAAAGAGCGGGACAAGCATACGACAATACATGGATGACCTGGATTACATGTTACATAAGCTGGGAGAGAACACTGTAACAAAGAACTGATCAAAGTGCCCTGTCACATCAAATTAAAATTGCCACCCCAGCAAGCTGGTGCTGAGTGATGTGTAGCGTGATCGTTGGTACCGAGCTCGCTGCCGTGGTTACCATACTTCTGTTTATTCACCTGCATCACACTGTGTTGGCTTTGTCTGAGCTCAGCAATTTTGAATTCGACATATTTATTATTCTCCTTCATTGGGAGTTATTAAAACAAACTATCTGACCAGTTTTTAGAGTTAATAAACATAATTATGTCACTCAAATCCTAGTCAAATTTAGTTTGAGTTAAACAAACTGTAATGTATTTGCCTATAATTACTATTGATCTTCCATTGTGTTGAGTTGTGAGAAATAGAAGAGCTCTGGTTCACATATAAGCAGTTTTTATAGCCTCTGGCTAGTCAACATATAAGATAACTTACAGTGGTGGCAGCTGAATTATTTATCTGATATGTCCTGTTTGGGAAACATTGTATTTTCCTTGAACTTGACAAGAGTGAGTCGAATTTCAAAAACATCAACCAAACAAGTTTTTCAACGTAATTTATGTAAAGATGCAAATAAAGGCAGAAATTCAGTAAAAACACCTTTAGTCTCCTTTAAAAATGCATATTTTCTAATTTCCCTAAAAATAAAGGAGAGTAATAATGATATTGCTGCAACTGAAGGATTTCACAGTGAGTGCAATCTTCTTTTTTTTATGTATTGGGGGCAATCACTATGAAAGTTTTCACTTTCTCTAAACTTTTACATTCACTAAAAATAAGCACACCAAAGTTGAACATTTCTTAGCTTGGGCATTAATAGAAAAATTGTATTTTATTTTCTGGCACTATGTTCTAAAAATGTCCATAAATCAGCAAAAACTAAAATAATTCTTGGTTTTCTCACATAAGTAGCAGACTTTCCAAAATGAGGCCAGTTATTGTGTGCATGTTCTAGACACCCTGATCCCCCGACATGCCACCAAACGCATACGAGCCAAGATGGCCGCTACAATCTCCAGTTGGCTCTTCTCCCTGCTGTCTCGGTGACTAAGCAGCAATCAAGCCGGACAAGAACCGAATCCAGACCCCCCTCTGAAGCGGTCACCTTTGATTCCTCCACTCCTCTGTCCTTGTGTTCCTTACACACACACACACACACACACACACACACACACTCCTGAAGTTCTGCTGACAGCCTCTGTGAAACGCTGACCCAGTGCGTTGTGTTGGCGATGTGTCACGCAGTCAAGGCCTTTCATTTCTTGCCCTGCGTGACCAAATTTCTTGCCGGCTTTCACCAAAACCACTTTAGCCCAACAAGGCCTGGGTTTGGGCATGATGATGCGTCTCCTGGTGGTGGTTGAGGAGTGATTGGGGGTGGATGAGCGGGGGTGTTATTACCGGTCAAACTATGATGCACACTCAGTGCCTTGTTCAACACCCCAGCGGCGACCCTTACGGCTCAGTAACTGACTCGTTCCTTCTCTGTGTGCTTCTTTGTCATACAGAAACTGTTTGTGATCATCACCTTCAGCAAGCACATTGTGGAGCAGATGGTCTCTCTCATTGGGTGAGTAAGCCTGATGATGTGCGTGCGTGTGTGTGTGTGTGTGTGTGTGTGTGTGTGTGTTTGCGATCCAGAAGCGTCCCATGTGATGGGCGGCAATGTCAAATCAAAGTGTTAGAGCAGAGCTAGAAAGTTCAGGTGCCCCCTGGTTGGTCGCTCAGGTCATCAGTTGGTTGTTTCATGAACTCTTTTTGGTCTTTTACAGTCAGAAGGGACTTATCACTATTCATATAGTAGATTGTATGTAGCTTTCATCTGCTTGAAAGACTTTGTGGAGTACTTAAAACAAGAGATTTGTCACATTTTCTTTGAGCTCTTGCTCCTCTCAGTTGGATGATTAATAACTTGGATTTTTCCACTGGATGACTGAGCATGAACATGTCCTAGCTCCTTCGCAGGATGAGATGGCCTCTTGTCTATCACCAAAAACACGTTGGCTTCTTTATCACGCACACTGCCCCCCTCTTGTGCAACGTACTGCAGTCACATGTCGTAGGTCAGACAGATCAAATCAAGAGGTGTGGAAAGGATCAGGCATCCAGGTGAGAGGTGTGGAGTGTTTTTGCAGCAGGGTTTTGTGAAGCTTGTGAGTTTTTTAAAAGTAAATACATCTGCAGTGGAACTAAATATGTGTATATCCATAGGGAATGCTTGTGAAAGGAGATATGGACTTGATATTTTATCACAATATTTTGTGGTACTATTGTGATTTTTGTTCTATTGCGACTATTATTACTTCTTCTTTTAGGTAACTGTATGCCTGTCACTGCATGGCACAGCGATCAAAGCCCCACAAATACCAGTAGTGCTCTTGAAAAATATTCCTACTTGTAATACGGACACCAGTCACCTAAAGAAGGGGGATTTACATCGCCAGTAAATCACAATAACTACATTTTCAGGTTTCTTGGTACTTATATTTTCTCTCATTTAAAAAGCAGTGGGGGAAAAAAGTAAAACTAACAATCCCAACAATATAGACAGTTTTGGAGGGGTTTAAGCATCATTAATTGGAATTTATCACAGCAATAAAAAAAGTAAATCTTATTATGACAAGAAATGTATCATGATAAATGACAAACGATACAATACACCAGTAAGATATGCTATATTAGTGGGTGTTGTCTATCTTTTCTTCTAGAAGATAACATTAGTTCTTTAGTTCAAGTCTATTTTCTGCTATTTCTGATTACTTTTAATTTTGCCAATAATTTTTGTCAACATAATTTCACCTTAATGACCTGATAGTTAATTTTTCACTTTTGTCAACTTTCAACTTTCATATTTGACCATTCCTGTGGGTTTTGGGAATAATATTCTGATACACACACACACTGCCGGGAAATTCAGTCTGCCTATCTCTGTGAAATAAGTCTCACTGTTTTTTATTTATGGTTGAAAAAATGGGGAAAAGGAATAAATATTGATCCGTCTCTGTATTTTTGTTAATTATGGCCTTGTGAAAACTCATAATCTGACTCATGGACCCCAGAGGGGTTTTTTGTTTGTCACTGTTTTCTCAGCTGAGCAATGTCTGTTTTCAGTAAAGTGGGCTGTTTAAATTCGTCTGACCAGTTGGTCCTATTGGATCTTTTCCAAACTACTCTGAGATGTGGAAAAGCACATGAAGATACCTTCTTTGATAACTAACAGCAAACAGACAAGTCATAGATGATTTGGCAGAATGATACAGCTGGAAACATCATCCACAGCACCACTTCCCAAAAGAGTTGGTGTGTAAAAGAAACTGAAGCGGATTTGTTGCTGGGTGTGCTGGCAGATGGACACCATTTTTGTCCATGTAAAGATGTCAGGGGAAACTACCCTGGACACGCCTGTTGCTAGTGGGAGTGCTGCTTATTACACACGCAGATAATCATAGAAATTTACATACTTTTACACTCTTACAATTTCTCTGTCTTACACATACTTAGTCCTATTCACAACTCTGCAGTGTTGAAATCGGAGGAGAAGATTGCATCAGGTTTTTTTTTAGTTTTTTGCCACGTTGGGGTTTCTTTTCTCACATTTGAAGACAGCAAAATAAAATATTTTGAAAAGAAAATATTTCTTTTCAAAATATTTTGAAAAGAAATATTGCTCTCTTTTATTTAAGCATATTATTTAATCTCAGTTTACTAAGTGAAATATTAATTTCTCACAGAATTCAATCTTCATTCCTTGTTTCTGTTAATTTAGATGATTTTTTCCCTCCCTACGGCTAAAAAATTCATAACTTTTAAGATTATTCTGTTACATTAGATAAATAAAATGAACTGGATGCATAAAATACTAAAAAGAAAAAAAAAATCTGAAATATGGACTCAATGAAAAGTATGTCTAATACCTGCTTAAAGATATTTATTTTCAAAAGCCACATTCAATCTGACAAACGAGCCACATAGAAATACTTGTTCTGCTTTACCGAATATGTTTTCAGGGATTTAAGTACATCTATTTTTCTTTTTTTATTTTTGGGTTGAAGGAAATTGTGTTTCTGCCGACTTCTACTTTTTCCTATTGATCGCTGAAGATCGGTTCACCCAGGCTTAAAGAGGAAAAGCTGTTGGATGGATAGAGTATTTCTGTGCTGTGCTCTCTGGCTGTCACTGTTCAGTGAGCTGCAGAGTGTGTGCAGCAGATGATTGGTTATTGACAGGTTTCAGTCTTACTCACTCTGCTGGAAGTTTCCCCCTTTTTTTACAACTTGTCAACCGTCGTCTTCCTTCCCCGAGAACGTCTTTCCGCCTTCACCCCTGCTTCTCTATTCGACACTCTCGCTTTCAGTCATATCTCGCCTTATGAATGAGTGACAGCCTCACCGCTTGATACCTTTTTTTTTTTTTTTTGAGCTGGCATACCACAGTCATAACCATAAAGATGCTTGAAGTCACCTTGATGGTCACAGAAAGCACCTGCTCTTGTCCTCCCTCCTCTCTGCTCCTTGTGTGTGTGCAGGCACACACTGGACACCCGGTGTGTGGATGTTTCACCTCTCCATTGTGGATAAAAGTGTGAATTCTTGTATCCGCTTTCCTGCTCACCTCAGCCACAAATGGGTTTTACCCTTCATTGTTTCATATTGTAAATAAATGTGGGGACACAGCAAAGACTGAGATGGAATAACTCAACTAAAATTGTGCAAAAAATTCATAACTGTGAAAACATTTTTTTTATTTTCTTTGAAAGGAAATTTTCTATTAATATTTTTATTTATTTATTTTTTGCTGACTTTGGATTCAGTCTCTTCAGTCGTAGAGGACGGTGTTTGTCAGTTCCTGAAGTCGCTTTGCTTGGACTTTAGTTCTGGTGATCTCATTCTCACATGACATGGAGCAATACTACACTTTATAAATAAAAGTCCTCCTTTTCTCTTTGCCTTTTAGGTGAACTCCCTGGTACACACACACACACACACACCGACGCAGACACACACCCTCAGAGAACACAGAGTTCTGCAAATGCTGACGGTGTTAGACAAGATTGGACTGAAAAATGATTTAAAATGTTTTTAGCACAAACTGAAAACCTCAACACAGCAAAATCATTTTCTGCACACATTATTTTATTTTATTTTTTTTTATGATTCTCATTTTGTGTGTGTCCTTGGATAATTTATTGTACTCAGGGTCCAGTGAGTTTCGGTCTAAATGAGAATTTTGTTGAATTAAACCTTTTAGGTGATTCCCCTCAAACTGAGTGATTTCATTAATTCTAATTCGGTTTCTCACAGTTTGTTTTCTCCTTTTCCTAGACTTATGAGGGTTCACAGTAAATTCTGCAGAGTTAAATCAACACTATGCCGAGTCTATTTGGTCACTTTCAGAATTGGCTCTTATAGAGTTATTTCAACAATAGTTTGAGTAGTTATAACTTTTTCAAGTGTTAAAACTACT
>CAEFZX010011451.1:0-54201 GCA_903066825.1 Alfaro cultratus
ATATATCTATATCGATATATATATATAACTGACCGTAGTGCTTACGTACACTGAAACGCAATTTGATGTGCCATACATTGGTGTAAAATTGTTGCTTATGAGTATGAGATTGACATAGTTGCAATATTCAAGTACAAAGTGAAGAAACAAATATTGATTATGCTCAAAATTATTTTGGAAGTCATTTATAAAAAAAAAAAAAAAAAGCTTAAATTTTAAGCCAGCTACTGGCAGAAAATATGGCATAACGGTATATTCCTTCAATTATCCCTATCAGCACTATAAAGTACTAGTCATAGTAGAAATACCACTAATATTACTACTATTTAAGTATTTAAATAATATGTGAAATGTTAAACAATGTCAAACAAACAAACAAACAAAAAAAAACAGTTCTGGTGTTTAAAGTCCAAATAATTATGAGTTTTCCCACTGTTATGTTTTTTGTGCTTTTTACCAAGTATAAAACCATATGCAACCAATTAGCTCAGGGACAGGTTTAGGTCCCCCCCCCCCGAAGACCAGCTGGTTTCTCTCTAACTGCTTTAAATCAAAAGTAGCATTCCTTTTGCCACTTCAAAAGCAATTTACTCCAACTCCTCTTTTATCCCAGCAAATGACAATGTAATTGTGTGCCGGCTCAAAAGACAGATGCTTGTAAAGCAGAACCAGAATAGCTCATCAAGAATTTAAACGGATGATTCACAGTTTGGAACGAGCAAGATAAGTTGCGTTTCACCTGCCTCGTCAATGTTGACATTTCCATCAACGAGTAAGAAATTAGAACTAGTCATTTTGGTTGCTAATTCTAGAGCTTAGCACCCCCCGTCCCCCTCTGTCAGTAAAGCTTCACTTCTGTCATAAACCTGCCACAGCGACTTCACATGCCATGTTCATACAAGTCATGCTCTAGAGATACGCTCTAGTATTCCTACCTCACTGTGAGGAACAACAACCTTCATCATGTTCGGTTTAATCACTTAATCTTAGCTTTAATACAGAAGTAAACAAATAAAAGCACATCTAAGTAAATGAACAGTTGGGTTCGTCGTGTAATAGCTCGTAAATCTTTCAGAGTTTGTAATGAGCTTCTTACTCCTCTGGGCTCAGCAGCAAGAAATCTGCACTTCACACACGAGTGAGAGCGCCATGCGAGAAGACTCCCACTCTAAATATACCACTGAGAGACTTGAGGGAAAATTGGATTGTTTGTTTGGGGAAGTTGTGTTAATCCATGCAAGGATCTCGCATTCATTTTTGACACCTCAAGAAAACTGATATGAAAAAACTTGAGCCAAATGTAGCACAACTGTTTTATTCCTGAGATGGCTATTGTGGTGCTGCTAGTGTGAGGAGATTCTTCTGTGAAATGCATCTGCAGATTTTAGGCATTAGATACAGTAGCTAAAAGTAAGATGGCACAGGGATCTGTTTGGCTGTTTCCAGGCAACAAGAAAACCACAGCATCTCCTTTCTTCTCTTTTCTTCACTTCCACCAACTCTTTTTCCTCTATCTGCTCCAGGGAACACCAAGTGTTACTTTTTTGAAATTAAAGCCTTGCAAAAAAAAAAAAAAAAAAACCTTTTTGTCCCTGATTTATTCAGACTTTGCAGTTGAATTATTGCTACATCATCCACAGGGTTAGGACAGAGGTTCCCAGCTCTTGTGAAAGAGTGTGTGCTAGTTTCTGATGCGCAAAACATGCTAGAGATGTGTTATGTGAGGGTGGATTACCTCAAGATGAATATAGTCAGAGGACAATGGGACATGGGTGGCCTTTGATGTCAAGGCACAACTCCACCACCATTGAAACAAATCAGATATGCATCTAGAGTTCAGAAGAAGAGCACGTGTTGTCAGATACACATGTGGCATGTTTACTCCCACACATTAAGACTCGCTTTGTTCTTTGCTTTTCAGTGACATTGAACTAGATTCCTTATTTTCCATCTTTTAAACCCTTTTTTTTTTTCAAATTATGTTTTCTTCCCACCAGTCTTCAATTTAGAATCATTTCCAGGCATTAGATTTACATAACCTTCACTTATCCAGTGATGTCTGGCATTCTGCGCTGATGCTTTGAAATCGAGTTGCCACAGAAACACTGTAAGATGTCTCCTGCCAGAAACTACTGTATGAAAGAAAAAATGACAAGTACAAAAAAGAGAACATTTTTAAGACAGAAGCCGCCGCAATTGTTCTTAACCTTGTGACTATGACTTATTTAAATGTAAACCATTAATTATTTGTACTGCTTAGTGATATTTTAGGCTTGTTACAGATCAATGACAGTAACAACAACTCATGTAGATTATCTTTGTTTTAATTTAGTAACACTAGCTTGTGATTGAGGTGTCAGCACAGCTATGTAATAGAATCATAGAGTGCTCCTTTACTGATTTTTTTAACACGTAATTTCACTTGAAATTTAAGAAACCAAAGCTGGAAATAAAAACAAGCATGACTTATTTAAAAAATAACCAAACAAATATATATCAATTGTACAAATAATTTAATTGACAAAAACATTTGAAATAATTTAACACCACTTCATTCAATGTAACATATTGCATTATTAACTTAGCTCTCAGTCATATCCATCAAAGTCAATGACTGAAGCAAGGAGAACTTTAATCATTGGAACTGGTCTAAAGGAGACTTTTTTGTCCAGGTCAACCAATGAAGCGTTTAGGTGCTTTTGATGAACCACTGTTTCAATTTAATTTTACAATTCACTACAGAAAATTAAGAATAATTGATATTAACAAGACAAACTCTATAACACTGCAAAAACACCATATCTTAGCAAGTAAATTTGGTCTAGTTTCCAGTCCAAAAATCCTAGTACACTTGAAATAGGAACTAAACTAAAACTAACTTATGAATAACTTTTCAGCAAAATATAGGAGCATGTTTTAAGTCATTTATTCCTCAATATTGATGAAAAAGTACTTGTTCCATGGCAAATTATTTTACTTGTAATATGGGGAAATGTCTTGTTATAAGTTAAATTATCTGGCAATGGTAGGAGTACTTTCTCATGAATACTAACATATTAAACAAACTCATAAATCTTTCTGAAAAGTTACTTGTCAGTTAGGACTGTCTTAATTCAACTGTACCAAGATATTTGCACTAGAAATTAAACTATAATTACGTGGCAAGATTTTGTGTTTTTGTAGTGAAGACTTCAACAGTTATTGACCTAAAACAAAATTTGAGAATTAAAATAAGCATATATGCAAACAGCTCTTGTGATTAATGCTTTTTGTTCTGGCTGTGAAAAGCTTTAATATTGACTCTTTCCTTTAAATACAATCAGGATATCCCATTTAAATGGATCCAATCAGCGAATGTGGGTAGATTCAGAACTAGATCGACACCAGTTGGCACACATTTAGCAGGTAGCTGTATGAAACATTGTGACATGATACAACACCAGTATTTCTTTGATTATTTTCCCACTATGCCATTTCCTTGATAAAAAAAAAATAGTGTGACATAAATGACACCTGCTCCCTCCTACAAAGGAAAAAAAAAGCTAATTTCTCCTGCACTCAGTTGTCTTTTTATGCAGTGAGGCAGCACAGGACAGCTTCTCACCGCAGCTGATGGTTCCACGTGATTGATATAGCCTACAGGTGACAATTCATTCTGACACATCCGGTGACAAAGTCGTGCTTTATAGTGACCGACAGGCTACCTGCAGCCCGGCCTCTCCGCAGATGAAGCTTGATATCTGCTGCATAGTGAAAATCACTTGTGCCACATGCCAGGAATTCCTCACAAGACACTGTTGAGAAGTGCTAGCCTGAAAAGATAAACTGGAGACTATCTAAAAATATCCCGTATCCCAGCTCTGATTTGATCCAATCTGTGTGCCTTGTGGGCAGAGGTAGTAATTAGTAAAGATAGAATTACTGGGCCAGTTGTTAATTATAACTACTGAGCAGTGCTGTGAACCTATGTGCGTGTGTGTGGGTGTGCATGGTGGGGTTATGTGATTTGGTGTCCAGTGTATGTACATTAAGACTGTGTCTCACTCACACACTCATGCACACACACAACATACAGTAATACCTCCTCACCCTTTACTGGATTATTGGATTGTGAGCAAAAGGAACAGAGCGCAGTCTGTTAAAAAATTAAAGGAGGTAACGAGCAAGTCTATGTTGTAAAATTCCCTGTATTGTATATCCCATGACCTTGTTTTTCCCAGAAAACATTCATTCAAGAAGATAACCCTGAAGGCAGGGGAGGGAAATGGAGGGGATGAACATCAAAACCTTGTCTACTTTTCAATTGTTTTGTCTCTCTGTTACATGCGAACTTCATTTGCTGGCAAACCTTCAATTATTAGAAGGCACAACGAAACCTGAGAACGAAGGATAAGCTAAGACTCCTTGTATAAGTACTTCATCCACTGAGATAGAGAATATAACTTCAAAGCTAATTGTTTTTTTTTTTCCCATTCTTTGCTGTTCTTCTTATTCTTTTCATGAAGTATACGCAGGAAGCGGAGAAGTGGAAACCTTCCTTTTTACTTTCGCTCCTAATAAATTCTCCCGCTTTTATCCCTTGTCCTAATTTAAAGGCAAATTAAAATTCATTGGATTTCAACATGTTCATTAGGCTATGAAGGTGAGCTTTGTGTGGGAGGATGTAGTGCTTTAAAGGTACTTCTCTCTCTGTATAAAATGAATGACAAATAGAAAGCAGAGCAGGAAGCAAAGAACTGTTGGTGGTGTTTTAATTGCAAAATAATGAATTTATTCTGAATAAAACTAATACACTTACAGTAATTCACCAGTATGTTTATATGTAGATTCCATTTAGACATCACAAATGCATACCAAACAGACATCCCAATAATAAAATGTTTGTGCTTCATCCTAAAAGCCCTGAGTGCATCCTTTACACCACTGCTATCACAGGTAGCAGGAGGTATTACATGTTAAAGCTGCACTTTCCCTCCAGTTCACAATTACACACTACTTTGTGTTGGTCTGTGATATAAAATCCTAACAAAGCTCATTTTTTGTTATAAAGTTCTTTA
The DNA here is from genome assembly GCA_903066825.1 of Alfaro cultratus. Lineage (NCBI taxonomy): Eukaryota > Metazoa > Chordata > Actinopteri > Cyprinodontiformes > Poeciliidae > Alfaro > Alfaro cultratus. The sequence continues at coordinate 5,058 of CAEFZX010011451.1, forward strand.
GATAGTCAGGACAGGGCAGTAACCCAGCGTTAAGTTTGTGCATTAAAATGCATCCGTTTCAGAGTGCAAGTTGATTTTTAAAGAATAGAAAAGAATATTAATAATAATAATAATAATAATAATAATAATAATAAGTATAGAATAATGTGAGTGCATAAAATAGAAAGAAATCACAGATGTATCTCCCTTTGCACACTTTAACTTTGCTTCCAATTCAAAAAAACAAAAAAACATAATAGGTCAGGGTGAAAAATAACAAATTAATTAACATGTGGAAATGAACCATCAAAGGGTGATAATACATTATACGAACATTGCCGTTGTTAGAGGCTACTCCTAAATTACCCTTATTATAGATAATGATTCTTTGCATGAACAAATAACTAATGGGTGTTGAATTTTTTTAAAGTAGCCAAGTCTTAACAGTCAGTGTCATTCAGATGTATTTTTCTGATGTCCAAACAAACGTGCTTTCAGCCATGGCCATTGTATTTTACATAAACTCGAGGACTCGTGCGGGGTATGAACTAAGCTGTCACATAAAAATGGCTTATTAGTTGGGAATGCATGTCTCAGTTATTAATTTGTGTATTTAGTAAATGTTATTACATATGAATGGGATTTTTGTGGTAAACTACTGTGATAAAACTACTTTAATACCCCTGATGAGCATAAAGTTGTTGAGTTCATATGGTATATTTGCATTTCTTATGAAAAGCTTGCATTGCTTTTGTTTCACATGCTAGTATAAGATAGTACAGTTTATTCTCATCTAAATATACTCACTATTTTGATTATGTTTCAATTACACTGCCATATCTCATAAAATGCTAATTTGGTGAAATGTGTCTTGGAATAGTTATACAACATGTATTGGTGTGTGTGTCACCAGAAATTCCCACAGGTCACAGCAAAATATTTCCAACTACAGCTCTAGTAATAACTCGATTTATTTTCAAAATTGTGCTTAATAGCCCTAAGAAATAAACATTTCTTCCAACTCTAGACATTTGTAGACAAACTGGTAGTGTTCTGTCACTTTTGACAGCCAGTAGGTCTGGTAGGTGAGGCTGCCAAACATGGTTGGCACAGGTGCCTCCAGAAAAAATGTGGGCTACTGATAATCTTGTCAGTCTTATACCCATAATATTTTTTTAGGGGTGTAACTTCAAGTGAATATAGGACATGCCTTGGTGATTAATTTATTTGACATTTAAATGGTTAGCTAATTAGTTTGTTTTGTGTTTGTGTTCTCTTATGTCTACCTTGTTATGTTCATGATATGCAACTTTTGAATGTTCATCCTTCATTCCTGCCACCTTCAGTCATGACAGAGTAATAAAACTACTGATATTTTGTTTTGGCTTTTGGTTTGGAAAACATGCTTAAAACAATTCTCTTTTCATAGTGACTTCTTTGGAAATCCTGGATGGGGGGGTTAAAATGTCACACCGCTTAACTTTTAAGAATTATCCCTTAAGAATTATGTAACAGTGTCACAATACTGAAACCAGAAAGAGAACAGAAATAGACCCACTCATTCTATCAGGAGATGACACTGGAGCTTACAAAGGTGTCCTGTTCCGAATGATATGTTCTTGATTCCTTGCCAGAGAAAGTAAGACTGGCTTCAGTTCTGCTATTAATTCCATCTTAAAAGCATTTTACCTTCTTATTTTGCTGCAGTGGAGACAATGAGGAAGAAAGAAGGAAATAGACAGGAGGTGGTGAACAGAGAAAACAGAGTTTGCCGGGTCTTGGCCTGCAGTGGATACTGGATCAGCAGTGTATGTGTGTGTGAAGGTTAGGTGCATTTGAATAAGTGCATGTTTGTGTGTTGGGACTCGGGGGTTGATGGGAAAAATCAAGGACAGCCGCTTGTGCCTTCCCTAACTCTGTTAGGCCAGACTGGCATTTTAATAAGGGCTGGTGAATACCACTGCTTCATCCCCCAGGGAAGCTAAACACACACATCCACACGACTTATGCCACATGCGTACAAATTATCCAGAGCAAGGTAGAGCCACACATAATTCGTAGGTAGGTGTGTATAAACGCTACAATAATGGTGGGAATATATATATATATATATGAGGAAGAATTTACTCTCATAAGATGAGAGCAACATGTAACTTTGTGGCAGTGAAAACAGCCCTTTGTAGACTGTTGTCACAAGTAGTAATCGTATTGGAGACCCTTTGCTACCATCAAGATCCTGAGTTATGCCTAATTTTCATAAAGCTTGTGGTCATTATGTGTGCAATATTCAATGTAGTAATTTTTTATTTTTTTTTTATTTTACTTATTTGCAAAATTACTCATAAATGGTGTGTTTATATAATTTTACATATAATCAGGCAGTAAGATTGTTCTGAACACACTTACCCAACTGTGAATATGTTGTTTGAGACGTCATGGTTTGGGGAATTTTTTGTTCAACAAGGACAAGTGAAGTGGTCAGAATTGATGGCAAAATGTTAGGGGTCGCCAAAGACTTTAGAGAGGGGAAATTCATGTGTTAGGATGGCCAGATTCAAGTCGAGACCAAAATCCAAATTAGAATTTGTAAAACGATGTGAAGATTGCTCTTCACAGATGCATTCCAGCCAATCAGATTGAGTTAAGCTATGTTGCAAAGAAATGAGATAGGCATTTCTCAAAAGACAATATAACAGTGTAAAACAAGAGTTTTAACTGTGATTGTTTTATCTGTTTCCATTTTACATTTAATAAAAAAAGAATTAGATTAACAATTTTAGTATATCCATCTCATTACTCAATAAAAATGGTAGTGAGACTCCCTGATGAAATCCTCACTCACTGGTGTTAAAGTATTATTGTCTGAACAAAGAACTCTGCTGACATGAAATGTGAAAAAAGCAACCTTTCAAACTCTTGACATGTCATGCATGGAAACAACTGTCAATGGGAATTGGGATAAGACAAGACTGCAGTAAAAAAGAAAAAGAAAACAGCACACAGCTTATATTTGTGGCTGCTATGTTATAATTCCCCATGCAGATTCACTTCTTGAGACTCATCTGTGGAGTCTAACATGGATATATGAATATTGGCTCATATTGACCGGTGCAGATGAAATCAGAGTCATACATAATGTTCACACATAGCATGCCTGCTTCTGATATCGATCGGAAACAGTGAAAGAGGAGAGGACACTGGCTCGCCATGATGCGTTCATTGGATTTCTGCTTTCACACTCCCTTACCCTGTGCAACATCCTGTGTCAAAACTTGTGTAAAGCCTTTCCGTGTGGAAGGTAAGACAGTTGTAACATACTCCTCTCCCCTTCCCTCTGAAACATGTACTTGTCATCAGCTACTTCCAGAAAATGCTTAACATTTTTATACAGCACATTCTTTTTTTAATGGCTTTGAAAACATGAGCAGGAAGCTGGATACACAATGATTTGACAGGAGCAACTTGAAAATGCAGTTTTGAGCTAATAGGCTGACCTTTTAAGATGACAAGTGTGTAATGTGATTGTGTTCAAATGACTGTGTTTTGATTTCCTTGAGATTCATTTTTACGCAGCAGGGAAAGAAACTCATGAGAGGGATCAGAATGGTTGTGATACCATGCGGCCTTTTAAGCAACAGAGAAAAAAAAAAACCAAGAACACATCAAGTCCCCACTGAAGATTAAATCCACTGGGCTTAGCTTTGCTTTTATCTTTTTGTCGTTCTATTTTCTGGGAATTCGCTCTAATTTTTGATTGTTCAAGAAAGGTTAAACCAAATCTCTGTACAAGAGGAAAAAATGAGGATCTTATCTTTGCTTTTTGCATGTGATGTGATCCTGTTCCTCAGACTATATGACCTTCAGAGTTCACTGGTTCAGTTCACAGTGGGGAAACAAAGCTCCTGTAGCTCTTAGGCAAGGTTCTCAACAAAAAATATTGCCTATCCTAGAGGTATGGCTCTTCCTCACGTGGCAGAATTTGAGTATCTTCAGCCCCTTCTTAGAGTCTCTACCCAGTCGGTGTGTTGTTTTGCTGCAGCCAAGTTGGGTTTGTCTTCATTGCAATCTGTTCCTCACTATTGTGGGCGAGAAAATGGGCAGAAATGTGAAAACCATGGGCTGGCTGTGAGTGCGAAGGAACTGTTTTCAGCACTCAGATGACGTCATATTTAGCAACATTCATGGAGAACCTCTTGGTTTTGGTTTTGATGGACTCAGATAAACCCAGATAATTTTTTTTTTCTTAAAGACAAACAGCCGAAAGTGTCAAATAGTCAAGGTCAAAAACCTAAAAGGATGCTGCATATTATCCTCTGTCTTGCTGTGATCATGGCTGATTCAAATGATTTAATTTTGTCTTAAAAATTCCATTGTTGGCTCAGACATAAAGAAAAAAAAAATCTGATTAGCTTATTAGTTTTCTATATGCACAAATCTATTTTGTGGAACTATGTTTTTTTTTGTTTTTTAGCAAGTGAACGTTGACCAGACTGCACTATTTGTCACTCCTTCAACGCATGCCTGTCCTTCGGAGACATGCGCTGCTCGCCAGGCTGTGAAAATGGTCACGCCACTCCAAAAGATGAAGCATGTCCTCCTGGCCCTACTCATAATTACACTGAGCAGCTCTTTAGTGACGTAAATCACGGGCCAATCAACAAATGCAGTCTGCTGTCACTCAAATAACTTGCACACAATATACATCTTGGTTTGGCTTGTACTAACTCTGAGGTGGTTTTGAAAAAAACGAGTCTCTATCTGCTAATGGAGACAAATCTGGTGAGACCTGAGTGGGAAGGAACTTGTTTAAGTCACACCTGTGGAGAAAAGGGTTTTGATGTGTTGTTTATAACTGTTTGTGGAAAGATGTGGAAAATGGGCTTCAAGATGTATTTGGATGCATTTGGGTTAAAAAGTTATGGTGTTACTTTCTCATACGGTTCATTCAAGAAAAAATGTCTAAAGTATTTGTCCATGCAATAGTATCTACTGCATTCCTTGCAATGGACTGGCAACCTGTCCAGGGTGTACCCTGCTTGCTGCTCAATGACCGCTGGAGATAGGCCCCTATTACTTATACATCTGTGCACAACCCCAACACACATATGCCCTAGCTAGTTCTCCTTACATTATTGGAATTGCCCAATGGGCATTGACAGCAGGAGTTTAATGAATTAAAGTGAACGTAGCTGACTCAGTTCAATCGATAACAGGTCCCCAGTGGAGCCCTGCGCTCTGAACTCTAGACAGCCAGGAAGGTGGGCTGGAAAGACAGAGACAGTGTCACAAAGTGAGCAAGAGAGAAAAATAAAAGAAGGAGTGAAAAAGAGCACACAAAGGAGAAAAAGAGAAGGGACGAACCCTCAAGAGACATGATGTAAAGGGAACGACCTGGGGATGGAGCTGAATGCAAAAATGGATGGAGATGCTGAACAAAAACCGATGAAAGGGTTAAATGTTATGCAGTTCCTTGCATCACATTAATGGCTCCTGAGGCTTTTCCTCAGGAGGGGTGGTTTGTATTATATCTTTTAAGATCCTTTGAGATCTGCGCTTGATTTATCTCTTTTTATATATAAATATATTTTCCCATCCCAACAACAGCATGTTTGTGCTTTACTGCTCAACAAACAAACTGGGACTTTATCACACATGTGGCCTCATTCAGTCCAGCATACATGGAAGCAACATTCGTCTTGCGCTTTGTTGCAGTTCTGGAGTCATAACTACCAAGGTCTTTTGAGCATTAAACACTTGAAGCCGTTGTGCTTTGTTCCTACAGGTGGTCTGAGTTGAACAAAACAAAAGGAACGGACAGTTTTTGTTTTGCTTGAGAAAGACATTGAACACGTTTTGACCTGGAAAAGGATTGTATAAGATAAAGTGTAAGCCATCTTACAAGGATGAGAGCATGCTACTTTATGTCAACGATTCTAATCCCCCGCCATGAAATGGATTTAGCATGTTATATGAGATGTATGTCACAGATTCAAAGCACAGTGGCAGTCTTTATGAGGGTTTAGATGAAACGTGTTGCATATTTTAAATGCAGCTCAATAGGACAATGTTTCTGGAGAAACCCAAGGTAAATACAGTTTATGTACTGTCTGGGTATCGCCACAATAGCAGGGGAAAACGTCTTTCCATCACTTTTGCTTATTTCCTTTCCTCCTGTGTGACTTCACTTGAAGTTTTAAATTAAAGATACTTAATATACCTCTTTGAACAGAAGGTTTTATTCAAGACCATTTCACAATGGAATCTGTTATTCTGGTTTGTAGGGATAAATAGTCTAGTACCAGTTGTAACATTTGTGCTTAAATATTTTGAAGTTTGAAAAACAAATACAACTTTTTCTTTCCTTATATTATTAACTTTCCTTCTTTAGTTTATTTTCCCCTTACGTTTTCCTGGACACCCTGCTCTCTTCTCATATTTTTCTGCTGCAACAGGGAACAGTTTCACCTGTCATGTCACACTTGTGACTGATTGCGTGATGGATGGTATTCTGGTTAGAGCTCTTCTCTGTTTAAGGCACGCAGTGGGGCAGAAGCACCCTGCCACCTCCCACATTACCTGTCACACCCCGCACCCTGCTCACGTCACCCCTTATTACCAGGATTTTCACTTCACTTTTGCTGTTTTTTCACAGCAGCCTCGCTCCAACTTTTGCCTTCTTCCATTAGCTTCTTGCTGGTGTAACTATCTGTTTATTATTGTTATCCGTTATTGTTTTCAACTCCTTTCAACTTGATGTTGTCTTGGTTTTTGAACAATTTACACAAAATGATGGTCCCTCTACTGTAGATCGGAATCACAGCTCCAAAGATGTGATGAGGCCTAATACTCAACAATAATCTTGAAAAACTTATGTAGCAGTGCAAAGGTTGGTGAGAAATGAGCAATCAGCAGCAAGCAAAGAAAAAATACTGCACACGCAAGACATTGTATTTAAAAGGAGTGCATTTTCTAGTTAGCTATTATTAAATGGTCATATGTTTTATTTTAATTTTATATATTTATTTTTTATTCAATTTGATTGTGATGCATTGACGTAAACACAAAATGGATAACATTTTTGATAATTACAAGTCCTCTCTTATGAGAACTACATGAAAAAGTTGATTACTTTGCTAGTCTGTTTTTTATGGAGCAACAGATGTATAGCAGACTGGCATCAGCTGGTGTTTTGTAGGGCTATTGGCTTGGTTTAGCTATAGCTGAATGTGTCCCACCTGTATATGGAGGGAGTCCTTCAGCCAGCTGACTTGAAGCGTACAGCAACAGTTGAAGGTCCTAATATCTTTATTAATTTAATTTGGGGGCTGCTACTTTGCTGTTTGGTTTTGTTTGTTTTACTCTTTGTATGCCCTTGCCTTTCCTTATATGTGTACATTAGCATCTGTCTTTTGGCTCCTGAAAGCATTTGAACATTTTATTTTACTGCTAATTGAGAAGATCCAGCACACTCAATGTGATTCAGGGAAACTTTTTTTTCTTTACCTTTTAATTCCATTAGCCTGTCTGTCCTTTCTTTTATAGAGTACTTTCATGCATTACCCAATCCTGCTAATCATTGTGCGCTTGGATGGACGAAGTGTTAGAATTTATTTATGCTAACAAGGAACAGGGCAAAAGCAGCCTTTCCAGGTACTGCTCTGGTAATGGGTCCTTGACTGATTGGCAGGCCTATTCTCTGCTCCTCCTGAGTGACAAGTCTGCAGTCGCCCGTGCAACGTAGGAAATGAGAGTGGAATTACAATACCAACCGTGTCACCTCCTGAGGGGACAGGAGAAAGAAAAATACAATCACATTCCCCATCAACCTCCCACCTCCCTCAACCCCCACGACACACACAGACAGACAAACACACACATTGACGCACATTATTTGCCGTCTCCATTTCGAAGGTATACATGCCCACACACAGCTTGGCTACAGCTGTGTTTTTTATCAACTATTATGCTAGCTTGTATTTGATCCCCACATTAAATCCACCTCCAATTGTGTTAATATGAAGATAAATTAATCACAGCATGTTTTAGTTTTCCAATTAATTCTTTCTATAAAAACAGGCCAGGTGTAAAAAGTCTAGGTATACAAATGCTCACTAAAGTATTTACATCCCCTAAACATTTTCAAGGGGTGTTTTTTAAATACATTTTCTAAATGTCTTTAATAAAGCTTAGAGGACATATGTATTAAGCCCCAATACTCTGATATCCCTAAATAATGTGAAATAAGCTAAAATTTACACTGTAAGTCATTGTAGCAACATCATTCTGCAGAGATGTGTTTTTATTTTTTCTCTTTTCAACAGTTAAAGGACAGCTGGCTATAGCTGATGGGAAACAGAAAAACAGAACAATTCTGCCAGAAAACCTGCAATAGGTTGCAAAATGCTTAAAAAATTGACAGAGGTTTAAAACTATGACACAAAACATACAGGCAAAAAAGAAAGATTTAGATTGATGAACATTCACATGAAAGGATGCTTTATAAGAAGACCAGATAATAATAACAATAATAATAACAACAAACAAACAAAAAAAGACTAGTCCTAAATTCAAATGTGAATGTGCAGAAATACTTGAAAATTGCTCCATCCATCCGATTGAGATTGAGCTATTTTCCAAAGGAGAAATGGGAAAAAATGTGTGGAGCTGCGTTTCCTCCATTGGACCCATCTCAATTTCCACTGCAAAACATTTTGCCAGAAAAAGTTCTAGTATAAAGATAGTACTTTTTAATTTGCCATGAAACTTTGAAACAAGTATCATGGAGGAAGACTGCTAAATATTTCAAATTGTTTGATTTATTTGGGGTTTTTTTTACATTATAAATTGGTCATTTTAGTTTGAAACAGTCTAACGTTAAAATTTCCTGCCAACTTTAAAATGTAACGTTCGTAGCTTTGGCCAAGGCTGGAGATCCTCTTGTGCACTTTTCTCAGGCTTTATTTAACGTAAATATTACCAACCTTCTCTGACTTTGTAGTGATTATACTACTGTTACATATTGCAGAAATCTTAATATGATTACAAATTTCTACTTAATCTTTGCCAGAGCAGACATGTTAGAACATAGAAGTATGCAGCAACAAAATATATTTTAAATTTGCGACAGTCTCACCTTTCAATAGAGTTAGTAGTGACTTGGTGTTATAAATTGTAGCTGCTGTGACAGAATTCTTGTTCGTAGTGTTATTGCAGAAAGAGAATCAAAAAACCAAAAAGAAATAAAAAACCTCATACCTTGGAGTGGTTCTGCCACACTCTCAGCTCCCAAGAAACAGCTCAGTCCACACTGCTGCAATAGAGGGAGTTAAAATTCAACACCAGTGGCCTTGTTTTGGACCCCATATTGGAAACCGTCAAGCTTGTAGAGGCTTGGCCAAAAACACTTGCAGTTGTATCAGCTATAGAAGGAGGTTCTACAAAGTATTGACTCAAGTGTGTGGGGGAGATGGGTGGATTCATTCTCAAGCCACACTTTTCATGTATATATATATATATATTTTTATAATTATTCATACTTGTCATGATCATACACTACGCATATTCAAATCCAGACAAAATAGATTGAAGTTTGTGATTTTTAACAAGCCAATGTAAAACAGTGAAGTGTGTGGCTATCTAGATATTTGTTTTCCAAACTGGACACATTTAAAAGCCTTCTGAATTAATTTTATTTTAAAAGAGTGACAATCAAATTTAGTCCCCAGTTAAATATTACAATTCATTTAATTTTTATCCTACTGAAGGATAAAAGTGCTTTGCTTTGAAATGACTGTAAAAATATATGTATTATTTTATACTGTTTCATGGATTTTGCTTAAAGTAATGACCATAAAACGTTACATGTCTGTTTTTGGTTTTTTTTGTTTTGTTTTTCTCGATCCAGGGAAATAAAAAGAAAGAGCGATTCCATGCTCCAGAGCCAAGTTATGTTGTCTATTTACTCTGCATAAGAAAATGCAAATTCAAATCCACATTTCCTTTGCTGTCAGTCACTTCTAATCCCTCTAAGCTGGTTTAAAAAAATAATAATAAGTGATGATGACCAAAGCATCAGCCACGGGAGGGGATTTGCAGCCATTGTGTGGTTTGTGGTAGGATTTCAGCATGTGCATTACTCTGTGTGTGTCATTACCATGGCGTGGTGAATCTGATGCTTGGGTAGATTAAAGTTTAAGTGGGGACATTTTCCATTAAAAAGCTTCCTATTATGTCTGCTTTTCAAATGGAGGTGGCCACCCGTCTGGAGTGTGCCACATTTACTGTTGTTCCCTCTCCGCTTTGACTTTACTGCCTATGACGTTAGTGGGGCTGTTTATGAGTTTATAAAGCCTCATGATGCATCATCATGCCTTTATAAATTCAAAATGAAAACATAGACCGCCTGCTGTTCTCTCTCTCTTGCTCCCCAACATCAAGCCCCTCATTTTCTAACCATCCCAGCGCACTCATTTAACCTTGTTAAACCCCTTAAACTGGGCCGCTCATGGGCCGTTACATGCCACAGTAATCTCTAACAGGGGATTCATTTCTGTCGCTGTTAAAGAGGGAGCTGTTCACATCCGCCATAGGCAGTATAATTTACAGACACCAAGCTCAAGATGTTTAGAGAAAGAGAAATGGTTTTTTGTTGAGATGTTACTCACGGATAGGGCCTTACGGGCAGAAATAAAGACTAGAGAGAGAAAAAGAGAGACGGGGATGAACAGTGGGGGCTATTGTGGTGTAGCAGGCCAAAAGAGTGTAAAAGGTTTTGGACTGTAATTGTGGAGTCGATTCAGCAGTGGGGATACAAAAAAGCTTTTCCATACCTGCAGTGTTAAGCAACAGAATGGGTGGGAACATCTAGTTTGTACATATCAGTAATAACTACTAAATATTCAGAAATATGTATGGACTACCACAAGGTTTGGTACTTGGGCCAATTTTTTTTCTCTTATTTTGTATTTTACATATATGTATTCTTACAGCATCTATCTTCTTATAGCATCAACATACATCCTCGATATATAATTTTATTTATTTATTTTTTTCAGTTAGAACTAGGGTTTATGAACTAGATAGGAAGAAGAGTGAGTCCATGCACACTTTAAAATGAACAAGATAAGGACTTCACCAGAACAAAATTTAAATTTCCGAATGGCCTAAACCAGAGTGGATGTCTAAATCTGAAATTACTAGACAACAGAGAAAACATCTTTGATATTATACTGGTGATCCTGAGTTATATTTATCCAAACAGCTTAGTGGATCCAATCAGTTAATTAGACTAATTCTCATTTCTTAGCCACCCCAGCACACCCATTCAACCCTGTAAAACACTTCAGTTACATGCCGCAGAAATTTTATTTCTGTCATTGCTAAAGAGGTGGCTGTTCACTACCTCCACAGGCCAAGCTCAAGATGTCTAGAAAAAGAGGGATGGATTTTTGTTGTGATGTTACTCGAGGATATGGCCTCAGGGGCAGAAATGAAGAATAGAGACGGGGTGCTTAGAGCCGGGAAAGAACAGATGTGCCTTTATAGGTATAGCAGGCAAAAACAAGGTGAAGAGTTTTGGACTCTAAGTGCACAGCAGAGGCAGCAGTAGGGGCAAAAAAGCCAAATCCATGTCTGCAGTGTTAAGCAGTGGCTGGGTGGACGCAGAGCCCGCCATAATGAACCCTATTGAAGGTTAGCAGGATCCAGGTGGCCAGGTTTTCAGAGGTGGACAAAAGGCAATCAGTCTCGTGCCCTTTTTGTTTGTGTGGGTATGTGTGTGAGCTGCACACATTCCTTTGCCAGTAAAAAGAGGATCAGTCAGAGAATGGAATTTTTATAAGGCGTTGAGAATTGCTTTCATGGGAGCAGGAGTGCGCTGCTTTAGATGGACTGGCATTATAGCTACGGCAGACTTCTATTGGAAAATCCCTTCAAAATCCGTTGTGGTTAGAATAAAGTCTCGGTGTCAAGCATAAGACCAGTCAATAATTCTCAACTGTAAATTGATAGTTGTGAGTGTATTGCCTATCTTGGTGTCACGGGCCCCTGAAATTGTTTTTTGCTGAGCGATGGGTATCCAATCCTGAAGTTAATAATACTTGTATTTTATTCTTGCAGCTGCAGCTATATGTATTCCTGCTGCAAGCTTCAAACTGGGCTCATGAGTGTACCTGTTTGACTGAATTAAAGCCGCTCACAACATTGTGCTATTAGGAGGCGCCATATGAGGAAAGAAATAGTGATTGCTTTGTTCCTAGAGATGTTCTCCACTACCACAGCATGAGGACCATTCTGCTGGGAAACCGCTAGATGTTTTAGGGCCATAGATTTGCCTATAAATTTTTCTAACTGCTGTTCAGCCAACAGATGACAGAAAATGGATGTAGGTTCAGATCACTGTTTTTTGACAGTATTATGCAATTTCTGCTCCCATAACAACCGATAATGGTTCTCCATTACTCCTCGACTCCACAGCTCCTGTGCCTCTCGCTTAGATTATCCACAGGGTTTATCTTTCATGGCACGTGGTTATATTTCTAACTGCACTGTTTTCAAGTGCTAATGCATTTAATATCAGAGGCTAATTAAATCAGCAAGATCGCTTTGGTACAACATCTGTTCCCCTCTTAATAAGCAGGGCTGTCTTGAAGCGATTGTGTTAAGTGTCATTAAATGCTGATCAAAGGCTGCTGGCAGGTCAGTCCTGGTAAACATTGCTGAATGTTGAACTGTGCGTTCCTCCATTTCAAACCATTCTTTATTTACCAGTTTCAATATTGTTTTTTTTTTTTTTCCTTCTTCTTTTCGCAATATGTTTTGACTCTGTTTTCACAAAAAAAAAAATACACTTTACAAATTATTTTGAAATAAATTTTTTCAGGGAAAATAATGCAATCGACCAGATATTATGTCTTTTCACATTTAAAATTTTAAACCAGAGATGAAAAAAAAAACCAGTTTTATTTCAGTCTTAGTGCTATTAGTACAGCATGTCCCTGTTTTCTTGTCATTCTTACTCTGTAACAACTCACTGAAATAAAAATGTTTCTTGTAACAGTAAGTAACAGTAATTTTGTTTTATTAATTAATTGATAGATTTAATTCATAAATCAATCAAAAGTAAAAGACCTGTACTTTTACAATTACTGTGTTCTCACTATAAACTAATAATTTTGTAAAGTCCTTTTATAAAGAAAATAAGAAGGCAAAGGTGGTAGTAGTCTTTGATTCGTTCTTTTTTTTACTGCTTACAGAGTTTTATTTCATGAAGGCAAGTTTAGTGACTCTTTTGTATATATTTTTTATCATTCAGCCAACTGTTTAGAAACATTCTTTAATTGGTTTGCCATTGTTAAAATATGCATGGCCTTGCCTGAAACGTAATTGTTGCCTGGGTGGATGACAAATGAGCAATTCATTACATTTAAATAAAGAGGATGTTGAGGTGAACATTTTATGAAGCTTAACTGAATATATGACATTTTTTAAAACATTGTAAACAATGAGACCTATTGAGAAAGTTCTGAACCTCTTCCAATTCACCAAACCAACTGCAACTTTCTTTTACAAAAACGCCTGATGCTTACATGATAAAAAAATCTGCCTCTTTACAACAAGTGGGTCTAAAGGAAAATCAATTTTGAAGGGTGTTGGCAATTAATGTAACTTACATTTTACAGCTGTCCTGGATAAGTAGGCAGTGAAAACTATTGTTTTCACCAACAGAAAACTATGTTTCAAAAACCACAGATAATGTTTTTAAGGAAATATCCAATTCAATGCCATTTCAATTAAATTCAGTTTATTTATTTCAAGACAAATGTCATCTGTAACCACTGTACAAAAAAGTGTTTTTAACTTAATCACACATACAATCTTATGGATTTGCATATTTCCAGGTTTAACCAGTTTATACCTTTTCAATTTTGAACTGCAAAGTAAAAGCAAATAGTGCAATGTAACAGCAAAATAACCGTCAGCACAAATGTGAGGTCAGATGGCAGTCTCAGGTTTGTCTCTTTCCCTTTTTTGTGATTCCTCCTAATATGTTGACAAAGATAACAGAAATTATATTTACATCAATGAACATTACAGTTCAAACAGTCTTGTTCTGATGATGTGCTCAAGCCAGAGTGTAAGAAAAGACAGAGGCCAAATTGGACCTCAAAGTACAATTTCTTTTAAGTTATGTTTGATATATACAGCATTTTTATGACAACTGAAGGTAATGTAGTTACTTGATTGTGCTATAAAATGACATTATGTGTCTGGAAATTGCATTACTCTCCCCCTTAAAGTTAAACTAAATTCAATTTTAGACAGTTTTCATTTTATTCTATGCAATAAATATTCCTTCTGTGCCTATATTCAGGCATACATAAACCTGTAAAAAGTTTTCAGTTTGGTACTCTACCACAATGTTTTTTTCCTGCTGGGTGGGCACTGTTTAAATTACAAGAAAAACGCAGTGAGCATTTTAAGTGGACAGTTTGTTCCTATTACTTAATATAAAAAAAATAAACTTTTCTAGACACATATTGGAATATATTTAGTGTCAAAATGTTAAAGTACACAGTTCTTTTTCAGATATGATGAATTGAATAAATGTGTTAGAATGTTATTGACTTCTTTGTACAGTTTATACCAAGTCTCAACCTTTTGAATAAATGGGAACTATATTAAAGTTCAAAGACATTTTAAAAGCTAGTTAAATCTGCTTTGTTAAACCATACAAAACCCAAAACCCAGTTGTGTTAACATTCACAGATGATATTTATGGTCCAAGCAATACTCCTTTCATGAAAAGTCAATTGATTAGGTTGGTTCAGATCTTTCGAAGCGTGTGTGTTTCTAAAGGTTCTCTTTTTCAATAATTTTCTCCTTTCTCCACTTTGCCTTGAATGCCTTGTTCTGATTTAGTGTTTTACAGATTTTTTTTCTTTGCATTTTTTTTTCTCCATATAATATTCAAAAGCATTTTGAGTTCAATTGTGTAAAGCATTGGAGTGTGATACTGAACTAATGGCTTTTAAGATGTAAAAGAGAAAAGTAGTCCACAGTGAAAGAAATTTCCTGGGCCTGCATGGAATTCATCCCAAAGAGGTTCCTGTGCACGTTTCTCGTGGAAACCATATTTGGCCACATCGTTTTTGTCTTCTTTTCTTTTTGACAAAAACTGGTTAGCAACAACAATAATTATAGTCATTCTGAGTGCATTACAAATGGGGGGAGGGATCAAACGTGTTTAAAATAGGTTAAGGACACTCAATTGAAAGGGAGACATAACTTAGATCATGTTTGCCACAATTTGTAGTACTGCAAGCACAGTACATTTACTCATCCATGTCATCAGTAGACTGGTTAAGGTAATTTCCCAGCACCTCAGTGGATTTAAATCTTGGATTTTGAATAGGCCACTCCAAACATTCATTTTTTTTAAATTGCTTTTAAGTGTACATGTTGGTCTGGTTTGGATCATTGACCTTCTGCATAACCTTAAAAAGCCTTGAGCTTGAATTCAAGCCCACTTGGGTTATGCAGATGTTCTCCTACATGAACTTTGGCACCTCAGAATTAAAGGTCCCATCAATTATTGAAGGTTGTTCCGGTCCTGAAGCAGCAAAGCAACAAAGCAGCAAAGCAGCAAAGCAGCCCAGACCTTCTCACTAACACTACTTGTTTTGGCAATTTTTAACCTCAGTGTAATGGGATTCCACTGAAATTGAGAATGATCAAGATGGTTTCAGGGAATTGTCTTTTTTTTTTTTTGAGCTGTTTTTTTATTTATTTTTTTTTAGCATTTTTTATCATTGCATCATAAATTTTGACTTTAACTGATGCAAGAGAGTCTTACAGTGCTTTTGATTTTGTTCTGGAGCCATATTAGTCCTCCCTGATGACTCATTGACACAATCTGGAATAATAGGCCAGCTATTTTAGGAAATGATGTTCAATTGTATTCTGTTCTTTCTCCACTTCGCAGCTTTCACGGTCATTTGATTTGTATCCCACACTCTTTGATCCCAAGAGTCTCTTAGAACCATTGCTATTGCCGCCAAATTACGGTGGTCCAGGTTAAATAGGGCTGCACAACTATCAAAGATCGGTATTTGACTTTGTTTCTCATATGTTCTTGAGTTTTCTTTCATTTGTGGAATGGTGTATTGCATTTTGGGATCTTATTTCCTACTTTCACTTGTCAGACAGGTCCTATTTAAAACACAGGTATGGCAGTAATCAAGCTATACCTGTATTTGTGACCACTGACACTGAACTCACCTTTCCAGAAAGCTATTAATAACACTTTTTTATGCAAAGGATGCTTATTTTTCATGTAATCTTGGTTATCAACTCACCATTTGATAACTGAATTTGGTATTTACTAATGGTAATTTTTATCTGAATTATTATATTTTCACAAAATATACCTTTATGTAGTTGCGTTTGTATGTGGTTTTCTGGTGTGCAAAAAGTGAGGGTCTTACAGTGTCTTGCAGTGGGATAGAACTGATCATGTTCTATTCATCCATGGTAAAAAAAAAAAAAAAAAAAGAGAGAGAGAAGCTGGTCAGCTCAGGTGAGCAGGGAAATTGTGCATCTTTTGCAGTAAGCCAGAATCTATCACCTTTATACAACGCTTCTTTGCTCTGGCAATCTCTTACAGGGAAAATAAAGGACTGTGTAAGTTTTATCAGCACTGCAGTGCTCCCTGTGAAGGTTTCCTCTCAGGAAATGGAGGAGGAAGTGAGGGGTTGTGCTCCATCAGTTATCAGATATACAGTAGTTGCTCTGGGATATTACTCCCTGATAGATTCTGAATGAGACATCTGCCAAAATACTCCTCGCCACTGTATCTGGAGAGTCACTTTTCGCATTGGTGCTCCATAGAAGAGCTGACACCACTTTATTCAGAGATTGGCGATTTCAGAAGTTACAATTGTCCCGGTTGTTATCTGTGCAACGTAGTGAAATTGCATAAGGGCAGGTGTCACACTCACCCTTTTTTACCCATCCTACACACTAATTTACAGAGTAAAGAGGGTCAAGGGAAAGTGTGACCAACTGGACAACAACGTTTAATATACAGAGCTCTTGCTGGCACATCCGACAGGTTCTAAAATATAACATAAAGGTTTGCAAAGCAGCTGCAAGGAGTGGAAGGGAACTGAGAGACTAAAGATTTTGTGAGGGGGGAAAACAAGTAAAGCTATAATCACAAGCCAAAAGCTGTCAGCATCACCATCTTCCATTTGTCTTCATAGATGTGACGGTCCTTAATTATTTCCAGGGGAGGTTGAATGATTTGTGTTTTAGTCAATGGGCTGTAGGCCTTTTCTTCATCTAGTGTCAATGATTTCACTAAGTGCCTCTCATCTGCTTTATCTGCAATATGAATTTTGTAACACATATTTTAAAGGCAACAGATTTTTATGGATCCCCGTACTTCATTTTTATTATCATTACAATTAAAAGGTGAGCATCAGTGTCTTTAAAAGAACAACCCCACAGCAGGATGGTGTCGCCAACATGTTTCACCATCTCATGTCTCATCTGAATACATCACCTCCTTCCATGCATATGCTGTGTTCCAGGCATGGTTTGTGCTAAATTGCAAGCTTCACTAATTAGATGAATTGTGAAGCCTAGTTGTTGCACTTGATTTTATTTCTGTGTATCTGAGTGAAAAAGACTGAATAAAAATGCACACAAAAGTTTAATAATCTTATTTGTAAAAAAAATAAATAAATAAATAAAAAAAGAAAACTTGAAAATCATGTATCCTCTTTCCTTTCACTTAGCTTATATTAATCAATGGCATAAAATTTCAACGAAAACAAGTTTGTGATGGTAATGTAATAAAAAGGCACTCTAATAGAAGTTGTAACATAATTACTGCTTTAAATAGCTTATTTCTATTTTTTTCCTTCTTGTGATCCAATGTTTTTCTTCTGATGTCCCATACTCTACAATGTGCTAATAAAATCCTGTTTTGAAACCTACCTATGGGCTTTGAAGCTCTGCTCTTAGCTCCATTCCATGTTTTTATTTCTGTTTATTTGCTTTGCACATTTGTAAAATTGTTCCTGAAGCTCTTTTGTCTCTTTCTCTATATCCTCACCATTATTTCCCTAGACGCTCTAGCTGTAAATAGATATACCTTTCCCCATAGCAAACCTCTATCTTCATATGTAGTATTTTACTCTGCAAACAAGGCTTTCATCCCTGACTGTGTGACTTTCACTTCTTAGCTCGATACTAAAATGGGGAGGTAGATAGATTAAAATTATTATGTAGATAAAAAATGCATGTCAACTTTGCCAGTAAGTTTGAGTCTGTTGACAATTATTTTGACTTTATTCCTGTATGGATTTCATTTTCAAAGTGTATCAGTTTCATCTTCAACCAAGAAGATTATAAAATCATGCAAAAAGTGTGTGCATCAACTGAGAATAGATTAAAATAGTACTAGCCTGCTCTGCCATCAACTGTATTATCCTTCTTGATAGTATTGATGTCTTACACCATTTGACAGCAAACAGTGTCAAAGTGTCTTCCAAAATCTCCACCAATCCTTCTCCATGTGATTAGCACAAGAACTGCCTCTTAACTGCTTTTGACAGCCAACATGAAACAATGTGACAGATGTCGTGAGTTATTGTCGTTAGCAGTCAAGAGGCATTATACAACTTTAATGATGACTTTCATCAAGCACCACAAAGCCGCTGTCAGCTCCAAACAAGGATGCTGTACCGCTTGCAGTCCGATTTCCCAGGAGCTGTAACTAGAAGAGCAGGTCCCTGAAAGACTTACTGGAGGATGGCCTCGAGCAACCATGTGCCATAGAGCTGCACCTGGAATAACTCAAATGGAGGTTGTTTTGTACAGTAAAGTTTCTGTATGTGCAGCTCGGTGGACAGAATAGTTTAAATGCATAATTTAGGCCAGAAACATTACCTTAGTTTCTGTAGCGGTTAGCCATCCATTTTTTAATTTTTTAAAACTTTTTGTAAATTAGAAAAACAAAATGTTGGTGCCAGCTTTCAGTCAGTTAGCCAACACTGTGCAGCAATACATGGAAGAGGGGCTGTGCTGCATTTCTCTACACATACAGCTGAAATAAAACTCCGGTCATCCTAGCCTTTTTTCTGTCATGTCCTTAAAACTGCACAAAATTCTTCAGCAGCTGTTAAACAAACCGTTTAAAAGCCTGGCATTCGGCAATACAGCGAACCCGGCAGTTTCCATCCACAACATGACATCTCTCTATTTTTACTGTTTCTCTGCACTAAGGTTAGTTCTCAGGACAAGGAACAGTGATGTTGGCAGAAACATGCTTGCTGCAGCTCCTGCTCCCAACCTTCTACCTGTTGTCAGAAATTATAGTCCTTATTTCAGTTTTCACTCTCTTCCACCAACACATCTCCTGGCTCTCTGCCATTTTTTAACCCCATCTTCCAAATCCGAGTCCTCCTTCACTGGAGTAACAAGTCCTACATTACCCTTAGCTGTTTTAGCTTACTAATGTGCAGAGCCACAAAAACCCACTCATCCTAGGAACATTTTCCACCCGTTTTTTATTTATTTTTTCTTCCTTTTTTATGCATGGTTAGCTGCCGGCCGCAGAGACATGATCCTCTGCCTAACTCTTCAGGCTGCTGATAATGATTGTCACTGCTGCCAAGCCACATAGAGAAATGGGAAATAATGGGGGTGGTGTGGGGGAGTATGTGGGTGTATTGAAGGATTATCTGGTTTCCTAACTGAAGCAAAAAAAAAAAGAATAAAAAATCATTTGCAAAAGACCACGAAAGTGTGCTGTCTTAATTAATGAGAAAACCAAGTAAGACACTGCCACATACAAACAAAGGCGATCAGAATTATCCCATTAAAAACAGTCAATGGTAATTTACGCCTTAATTAGTCCACCTCATCCAGAGACATGAGGGCCTGATTGATAGTCAAATTGCAGATGATTTTGTTTACTTTTTAAAAATGATAATCTGTTTGAAATACCTCCTCTGTCTCATGTCTTACATTCGTCCTTTCATTTCTTCTCTTAGTCCCCGTCCAACTCATGAATTAACCATAAAATGGCCAGAGGGTTGATTCTTAGAAACAGAATCAGCAATTATTTTAAACTCAAGGTACACCTTTATTAATAGATTAATCTTGGATGTTCCTTCGAATGCCTCATAAACCTGCCTTACTGTTTTCTTTCAATTCATTTCAGTGTTGCAGAAGGTGTAGGGAGGAATCGCTAAAGTGATTGTTCTGGAGATGGTAATGGTATTAGCAGTCTGTGACAAAAGAAGCATGCCATCATAGTGTCATAAGCCTTGAAATCCTTTGCCTGAGGGCAGCACATAATACTTGCTGAGTTTTTGGCGGCAGTGGAGTGTGCCCTCCAGTGTAGAGGTTTGTGCCGTAAACATACAATACATTTCTGGAGAGTAGCATTTTCTTTTTCTTTCTTTCTCACTAAGTAGGTGGTATTGCCTTAACCACTGTGCCGGATGACATGTCCCGGTTTTAGAGTTCAGTGAATAATACTACTCCTGTAAGTACTCAGAGCTGATTGCATCTGGTTGTAAGGTGAGTGACTCAAAATCAAGTGATTGCGAAGCTGCTGGTAGTTTGATTCTTGAGACATTATGAGAGTATTTTTGAAAAACGGCCCATCTTTTTCATGGTTCTCGACTATTGCCATGTTCATTCAAGAAAGAACCTTGTTGTCAGTGTGCATTCATCCTACTTTACTGCCCTAAAAGTAACATCTAGATATATTTAAACTGTTGCAAGTCAAAAATTCTTGAAAAAGGAAAACCCCATGTCAAAAGGACTTAGGGAATGATGAGTATCTCTATTCTATCACTTACCAAAGGAGCTCTGTTGGGTTGACGTCTGCTGATTGTGGAGATCATATTGGTACAGTGAACTCATTGTTATGTTCAAGAAACCAGTTTGAGATGATTTCAGCTTTGTAATATGCTGCATTATTCAGCTGGAAATAATACTTAGATGACCAGACGCTGTCGTAACAACTGACTAAAACTGAAATAAATAAAACCACTGTCAATCTGAACTGTTGTTTGTTCCAAATTCTGACTTGTATGTACATATTGTGGATAGAAATCTGTTATTGTACAATTGTACTAATTGTGTGTAAACCGTAGCATTAGTTTCCCATTTCAAGATGGTAGGAGTGCCACCTACCTTCTACCTACCTTGAACCTGGTTCAAGGTTTGTCTTGTGCACTCAGAGGTGATATTCCATATACTTTGGCTCAAATTTGAGCTACTGTTACCTCTCTATCAACTCTGTGTATTCTTCTCTCACCATATGTTTTCTCTTTAGGACATTCTTTATTAATCCAAGAATCCAAGAGATGGTTGCAAATAAGATTTTCAGTAGATTCAAATTCTTAGATTAGCATGCTAAAGTCACATAAAAGCATTGATATATTGAAATGTTCTTGGCTTGGTTTCTATTTGTGTCAACAAGAAATATTGCACTTTATGTGCATAAGATTTCATCTGCATTTTATATTCAGTTAAACCCATATGGAAAATAGGATGTTATCATATAGTGGAATGTACTGTACCTTCAGTAGATTCCTTATGTTTCACCATATGGATCAGCCTGTCAGGATAAAAAGTGTAAGGTGTTAGTTAGTATACTTACCCTCTCCCCTTTGTCCTATTCACAATCACACAGCAATGATTAGCAAAGCATTGTATTTAGTATGTATTCACTTTATTTATTTGTTCCAGTGTACATGTTAAAATGACCCTAGGTGTTAATACAATTCCTTCATAAATTTTAGAGCTACTTTTCAATGTGCAACATGATAAAACTTAAGCCATAACTGTTCAGATTTGGAGCCCATATCCAATTCTACGCCCACAAACCACTTAGCTCTGCCACAAATAGAGTGACTCATGAATCTGTGAAGCTGCGAGGCTCTGAACATGTCATGAGGTTACCAAAAAGAACAGCTACTGTTTGAATATTCTTACTTGCACAGATTTGGTGGAAGGAATTTGGGCTGTAAAAATGAAGTTATTATTCTACTGTTCCGATAGAGACACTTATTTTGATTTTCATGCTTTAATAAAGATGCAGTGTCAGTGATTTGAGGAATAAATTTGGACTCTTAACTCACAAGCAGAACATCAGTTTGATTTCACTTGTATGTTCTAATATTTTTACCCAAAGTAAAATTCAAGTCCATCTTAAAGGATTTTTTGGCCGCTATTGATTTGTATATTTTTTATATGATCTTTTTTAGAACTCAGGTAACACTAACATAAACTAAGTGCTGCTGAACTGCTAAACTATTATAAGTGAAATGCAGTCCCTCACAACACTACAGTGCATATTTAGCATGATGAGTTTTTTAAAACTTTTTTTCCCATTCATAAGTATGGTTGTTTTGCAGTAGAAGAGGAGGATTAGTTCTCTAAAAGGTTGAAAAAAGGAAAATCCTCCAGTTTCACCAGTGACTTTATTAAATAAATGGCACAAGAGACTGTATTTGGTTCAAGCAATGTTGGTCGAGCTTTGCCAGTTTTAAGGAGAAGAGAAAACAAAACAAACCAGCAGAAATAAAACAGAATGCAGAAGTTTGTGATGGTAATGAAACAATCAGAAGACACAAAGAACTTCATATGTCTACTTCATCCCCTGCCATGTTGTGTGATTGTGTCTGGTTCCGCCCATTGTATGTATATATGCAGTGTTTTCTATTTGAATCACACACACAATGTGCTGGAAATTCCTTCATGCCATGTATCACATATTGTTCCTGCCACAAACAAAAATGGACTCTTCTGTTTCTAGATCATGCAGTACTTTTGTTTGGCTTCACATCAAAGTCCTTTCAAAATACTTTACTGTTTGTGGTTGTATTGTGACAAAATATGAAAGAGTTCAATTCTTGCTCTAATTTCATCAATCACCAGGTCAAGGGCATGAAATAGTGCTGTCTTCTTATTCTGAACACAGTGCATATAAAAGAGAGTTCAAATGGCCTGATATGCAAGAACACATGTAATTACAATAAGAGACACTTTGAATAATCCAAAGAAGTTGATCCTGCTCAGTGAGTGGTTTAAAATAGATTTATTCTATAATCTGTTTGAGGAAGAGAACAAAAACAAACCCACCAACACAGTTCACAGTGGGTGTGGTTAACAAATTCTGCATCTTTTGTTGACCGTGTCAATGTGAAAACAGTTCATGCTAGGAGTCATTGGCTGAGTCAATGTTTGTAATGAGCAAATTACTGACAAATCACTCTAAGAATTCATCAACTCTGCACAAGTCTTTAATTGAGATGTTTAAAAGGAATCGTGGGCAGAAAAAACCTTGTCACTGGAAAATACAGCTTTTTTATGTGCATGTCACACAGTGAGATTCAAAGAACAATGCTGCTCTGCACTCTCGACTTTACTCAGCTGTTGAAAACCAGTTACAATATGTAAACTGACAAATGTGATCCTCCCATAAAAAAAAACTTACAGGAGTTTTTAATTATGTATCAGTTCTTCTATTGGGTGAGTTTGTTAAGTAGCTTTGTTTCCTGAAGCTTGAGCACAATTGAAGATATGAACTCAAGTCCTTATTGAACATGGAAGACACTGCCCCAAAATTGGCCAAATGTTTGAGATTCTAAAATGTTATTCCCATCAAGCGTAAATGGATATAATCAATTTCTAAAGATAAGATTTGTTCAATAAACCTGGCTCTGTGTTAAAAAAATAAACCTAAATAAAAAAGTAAACCAAACCTAATCACTGTTTGTACCTGCGTTGGCAGCAACAACTAACATCAAAAGTTTACAATGACTCTCAGTGCTTTTCATTGGTGTGGATGAATCCTGGCCGACTCTTCTTTGCAAAATGGTTCTACTTTGGTCACATTAGAGGATTTTCCAGCATGTATGCTTGGTCCAGTTTGTGTCACACCATCTCAGTTATATTTCAATTTGAACTTTGAGAAGTAGACTTGTCAAGTCTCCCTCTCTGTCTTGTATCTTGAAAACTGATCTTCACTCAGGCAAATATGGCCTGCAGTGCTTCAGATGTTTGTCTTGTTTATGCTTTGACCTCCTGATGAGCTGAATTGAGTTGAGATGTGATTCACTGATGTCCCAACAGTCTTAGAAGAATTCCTCATATTTTTATGATCTTTATTTGATTGGAACATGATGTGTTGCTGCTAAGATATTTTAAACTACTTTATGAGGTTAGATAAGTTGTATTCAAATATGTACATGTTGCGGTTAATCATATGGACACAGATGTTTTGTATTTAGATCAGATTATTCTTCTCTGACAGTTATTTTGATTATCTGAATGAATAAAGCCAAAAGAAACAAACAAAAAAAAAACTCCAAGAGGGATAATACCTTTGCACAGCGATGTACGTACCACTCCTCAGTGGAATACTATTAAAAAAACATGTGTCTTGATGCTATGAAGCACCCACTGTGAAATTGTTTGAAAGGGTATTTTCCTTTTTTGCTTCAATTTGATGCAATGTCAGAAGCCAAACACAATTTTATTAAGTCACATTTCTGGTTGAGCTAACTGGAACACAGCAGATGTGCTATGAGAATGATTTTGGCCTGGCCTCGGAACGCAAATGTTGCCACAGTTAGCGAGGAAGAACAAAGTCGGTGGCAGTGATTCACCCCGACCTGTTGACAGAGCCATGCATGTGCGGCTGCGATGGCAGCTGGGTCCGTCCACGTCGCTTGAGGCGGCAAAGATGGCTCTGGAAGGGTTTCAAGCCAAACCATGCTCGGATAGCTACTCATCACCATTTGCCTTGCCTCCCTGATACACAAATATACATTGTCTTGCAAAACAATGTGGTTATGCAGACACTTCTGAGCTTGAGCATGTGAGACAGAGATTGAAAGAGCAAGGGGGAAGTAGAGGAAAGCAGCAGATGTGTCTTCCTTTCTCTTGTGTAAGGACATATATCTTTCTAACTCTGTTCACATATATGTGAGTTTGTGTATATTAATGAGCTGATGGTAGGTTAACCAATAGATAATACTGTGCGTTTGCTCTCCAGTACCATCTGACAGGGAAAACTCTGCACACCTGTGCTCTCATCTGTTCCACCACAGGAGGACTTATATTAAGTCATTACTGCAGGCGCCGCCAGTGCACTCCAATTGCGCACATGGCTAGCAGGATAAGTGTGCTCCTATTGGATCGTGCAGCCTTGCCATTTATATTTATAGAAACCGTGAAGAGATGTCATATCATCACCACGGATACACAGTGGCTGCTATTTGGGCTAAAGTGCATATCAAATTTCAAGTTTCAGTCCTAAAGTGAAATGTATGGCTCGTGAAATTTAGTTTAAAAGTCAAAATAAAGCTTTAAATGCCATATTTATAAATTCAAAACTAGCTCTTTATGACCCTACCTTTTTATCTTTAAATGTAAAGAAAAATAGATATTGCCTTTGACCCTTTAATGTATTGTTTCCACAAAGCTCAATGTATTTACTACAATTGCATATAATACACCAACACAGAATGTGAGGACAGTTAAGATTGACTTAAAAAAATGTAATTGTATGTATAGCTTGCCTTTGCACCAGCCATTGATCCTCTTTCTTTTGGCACCATTGAATACAATATCACTGGCTTTTAAAATAGACCACATTGTCCAATGATCTCAAGTCCATTGTGAGAAAATTACACAGTCTGAACAGAAACCTTAATTTCCTTTATATTTTTATCTTAGTATGGATAAAAAATTGTATGGAACACATCAATGTTAAATTTGGATGTGAAAACTTGAACATGCCTAATTTGAATTGTGAATTCAGGACCTTTAAGGTAAATTATCCAACATCAAATCTTTACTGCTTCATCCTAAAACCAACCTTGTAATACCAATGGATTCTCTTTCTGTTATTAGTTAACAATGCAAATTGAAAAAATTCAATACTGTTGTGCTAAATTACTGTGGTGATTCAATGGTAAAATAAGTTGGAGAACCAATGAGCCCAGGCTTCCAGGGAAGAATGCTTGAACTCTATGATTGGGAAGCATTTTTCTGTTCTTACGTGAATAGAACCTTATAGCTAAAGCAATTTGACAAAAAAAAAATCTATTTAAATAACAAACTATGTTAAACCTGTTCAAATTCTTTCTCTTTGCAGTTCAACATTTGACAGGAAGGCTGTCATACTGCGCTGCTGAGCCACCTTTCTCAGCAGGAGGAACTGGAACCTATTAAATTTAAATATTCCTTTTTGTTGGCAGAAATAAAAAAAAAATCAAACTTCCCAGTGAAGACATACAGTATACTTTCTCTCCCTTAAATCTAAATAAGATAAAGTGGTTTTGACCTCTAATCCTAAAAATAGAAGAATCTTGGGGAAAATAATGTCAGAAAGTTTCACCCTAACCAGGATCTTATAAATGCTATACACTTATGATATTTATATTATCTTAGTTATGCTTAAGAGTTTGGAGATGCTTTCTGCTTTATACAGTGCTTCTCTATTTTACAGTAACACTAGCACATTTCTCTTGTTGAAAGAAAATGATTGAGACAGTCTGTTTTCTCTGGGTGTAATAAGTCTGTCTCAGATGACACATCCGCTTCATCAGACTAATTGCCCTTTCTGCAACAGAGGGATTTGTAGGAGCTCACAGGACATCAAAGATGAGCATCAGCTGCTCATCCCTATATCCTCTGCCTCCTTAACAGCCCCTTATAGAAACACTGGCCTGTCTTAATTGACTTGGCCCCATCCAGACTTGCTCTTCCATATTAGTGAAATTTAAGCTGGTAGTGAGTGACATGAGGCAAGTTAGCAATGCCTCAGGAGACAATGTTAGTAACAGCTTCCCTCCCCTGAGCCTTGATTGTTCCACCAAGAGAATCATTGGCTGAGAATGGAACATTGTGTTGATTAAAGAGATCTCGTAGTGTGATGTGTCATGTTCTGGCAATCTCTCACAAGATGGATTTAGGGGTCTTCCCTGTTATAAATGCCTTATCCTGCACTAGAGACTACTGAGTGTAGATCCCACTTATATCAATACCTAAATCTCCCCAGAGGTCGTCATTGTACTTGAGGAAAATATCTGTCACAATTTGACAGATTTTAATAAGTCCATTCCCATAATAGAACTTAATCTGTCTGGAAATTTTGTGTCTAGATTCAGATAATCAGTTTTGTAAATCCCAGGCCTGCTAATACCAGTTTATTTTAAAGAACTATAAATGCCATCAAAATAGTTTTTCTTTCTCAATTTTCTGTAGAGTAGGTTGATGCATGTAGTTGTTAGTGGAGATTTTGATAAGAATGTCAACATCTCCGATTACAGCATGCCTCCATAGAAAATACAGTTTCATTTCCAGATGTCTCTTACACCTTCTTCGATAACTTGTTTTTGAAACACCAAAGTGATACTGAAAATGGTGAACTGAGTCTTCTTTCCACACTAACAACCTAAACACTGATTAGCGGTGATTTCAGTGAATCTTGGAAGTGCTTATTGATGCATTCACTAATCAGAAAAAAACATTGCATACCCAATTGGCATCGTGGTTGGTCACATGCAGAATCAATCAAATCTGCTTACCAGTTAAATACTCAATGCATCTATATGTATTCATTTTATGAAAAAGATTTTAAAAAATGACCTGCTGGAAGAGATGGACAACTTCTGTTCCAATTTCTTTAAACTTAAATTCGAGTCTCTCATTTGCCACATGTCATGAAGCACATTCTTACCTGACATCATTGATTTGTCTCCCTTATCTCAGAGGTCTTTGAATTTGACAAAGTGGAATGAGTTTGAAATTAAAAAGTTAAAATGGACAGATGTGAGCCTTGGCCTGTGCCTTTTAAATGTCTGTCACTGCTATTTGACAGGTATCATAAGGAGAAAGAAAGAGAACAAGTAGTAAAAAGGAATGAAAAACAGCCAGCTAAGATGAGGCCAGAGAATAGGTTTTGACTACTGCTAGTACTAACAATAGCCCTGTCAACGCTCTCCAAGAGCGTGGCCCAGGCTCCCAGTGGCATCTCCAGAGAGAATGTCATGGGAGAAATAAATCTCTCAGCCAATTTATGTGCAGAAGGTGAACTTTTTTTTTTTTTGCCTGCTTTTCATAGCAAAACCAAATAGGAAGACCACTGACAGCTCAGAGTGGAGATTTTCTTTCTTCCTTCCTCGTTGACATGGCATTTTTATTCACCGGGCCTCTGGAATGCACTCTTGTGCAACGTAGGGGTGAAAGAGAGTCAAAAACAGTCCATATGAAACTCCCACGGCTGCAGGGTGGTAAAAAAGTGAGAAATCCTTCTAGTTTAAAGCCCTGCTGAACAGTTGGCTCCCTATCCATTTCTGAAGGTATGACACCATTATGGTCAAGCTGTAAATACTTTTACAGGAAACTGAAAGAGCGCATTTCATTACCTGTTTGCTGAATAAACATGAAAGCCCCACACTTCACACATCTGTTGTACACATAATGTGACATTTACGTCAAGACAGGTACATGAAAACCAATGGCATGCAGCCGTCAACCTTGACAACCGAGGAAATTGGAAAATTTTAACATGGAGCTAATTTTGTTTTAGAGTTTAAGGGCATAGTTAATCATTTATGCAGCTATAATGGTTACAGTCAAGTCTACATCCTAACAACACACTGTATTACTAGAGAAAAGGGTTCTCAATTCAACTGGCATGCAACATATAGATGATCATGTCATGTCAAATAGAGAAGACAAAAGAAGTTGGGAAAGAACAAAGACTACAACTCAAATAATCTACAGGAATAAAATGCAGAGTAAGAGATGAAAAAGCACTGACTGTAGATTTTGGAAAGCAATAATCAGCCACAGACAACTTCAAAAGATTTATTCAATGATTCAAGATGAAAAATTGGAGCTTACTAACTAACAGCAGTATCTTCGGAACCAGAAAAAAAAAAAAAAAAGAGTGTTTCCTCGCTCACCTGGAGAAGTTGAGTATCTTGGTGTCTTATTCATGACACACCACGATTAGCTGGAATGGGAAATGACTAGATTGGACCCTCATCTGCAGTAATATAGGCATTGCTCCAATCTGTCTTTGTACTCCTCTACTGTCATGGGATATGAACCACTGCTAAAAGTAGAGAGGAAGCTGGGCTCAACTTTAATGATAGGGTGAGAAGTTCAGTGATCTGGAGGGATCACTTTCACCTCTGAAAGCAGCCAGCTCTGGGTATCCAGGCAATCTGATAAGGAGACCTCTCCATTTTGAGGTTTTCTGGCCATGTCCCACTGGAATCAGAGCCAAGGACACACTGAGAATGGAGTGGGTGGACTATATCTCCTATCAGGTTTGGAAACACCTTTGGATCCCTAAGAAAGGGTTGCAGATTGTCAGTGGATAAGAGGTTGGTTTTCCCTTCTTTCCCTCATAGCAAAAGACAGTTATATGAATGGGTGATTAGATTCATAAATCATCTAATCAATGCTAAACATTAGCTACCAGAAAGCTATTATTGAAATGGTAATTGCATCATTCAAAATGAAATGTGATGTAAAAAATATTTCTGTTGGCTAAACTGATACTACTTTATTGCTTACTACGACCACCTGCAAAACACAACACAAACAAAACAAACAAATAAACTATTTTAATGTAAACCTTTATCTAACCCTCTGAAGCCTTTATAGAAAGCATGTCTTTGTGAATGCTTGTACACAGAGCTGTTTCAGTGTCCATTGATGTGTTCCTTGTGGAGTGAACCAGGCAGGCAACCATGTATTTTATCCAAGGGAGTCTCGCTACAGAGGTCAGCAAGTACTTTTGCTTGTACAGTGATGACGAGATTCTGCACTTAAGGGTATCTCTCTCAGGTCTCACTGAGGCTATTTTCAAAAGTCCCTACATGTAGATGCAGTGAGAAATTTTAATGAACAAAATAGTTCCTCATCTCTTGAGGCAATGTCTGAGAGCAGTTGAAGTCTTTTAGCTATAAATGATAACTTTATATTCTTTGTTGTTGTCAGAATTCAAGTGAGTGTTTGCACGGATGCAGTGTTGTAGTTGATGTCTTACTCATATTTGTGATGCTCTCTTTCTGCTGTTTGGTTATGTCTTCTGGCTTTATGGGAGTTTGCTCACTATTGTGACAGTGCACTCAGGAATCTGCAGCCATGTGGGACGTTTTTGGGTTTTCCTCTACAAATACAAGAAAGGAAACCTTCCAAAATATGCAAGGAAAGGCCATCCTTTCAGTTTTAATGAGACTGGTCCATGAGCAGGCATATCACCTCCACTATCTTGGCATGGCGAGGCACATTAGTATGTGCATAATACATAAGGTGGCATGGAGACGTACAAATAATTTGCTGTCCCTCGATTCAAGGTGGCATTAGTATGTGCATAATATTTGCTCTTCCAATTTATTCAATGTACTCTTAGAAAATGAATGTGATTTCACTTTTTGCAAGACTCCCCATCTTGTTATCCTTGATAAATTGGGTGTAGGTTTAGGCTTTGTCCAATGAACATTGTGGCTTCTTATTTATAGTGGGAAAGATCTTTTCTGAATGCCTGGAAACTGCTTTTACAGTACAGTAAAAGCAGGAATGCCTATGCTTTCACATAGCTATTTTTTCTGGTTCTTATCCCCATGTGAAAAATTCCTTTTGAACAATACTGGGATGTTAAATTCAAAGAACTAACATTTAGTTGGAAGACAGAAGATATAAAATGTTCCGGATCAAACAAAATTGGTCATCTAGTAGATTCCCTTCCAGTTCATTTAAAGCTTCCTGCAAAATTAATAATGTATATTGTTAAAACACAAATCTCTATATTGTGATTTCATGTGATAAACCAACACACTCAATTATAAATTGGTGATATGAAATTGATATATGATTTCTTTGAATGGGTATTGCATGTTGTATTTGGTACCATTTTCTCTGATATGCTTAGGTAAAATACAGTACTTCCTGTAGCTTTTATAAGTCACAGATTTAGCATATAGAGTAAATGTGTCAAATTTACTCTCAGTATGAATGCACCTGTTCTACTGTGCAAAATGTAATTTAGCAAATTACTGTACAATACAAATGCATATTTCTAACAAAAACTGAAGTCCTTGAAACATTTTTCTTTGACTTCAAATCAATCAATCTGTAATTATATATTTTAATAATTACCATGGTAAATTTCTAATATGTGCATTTGGATTCAGTCCTCCTGACTTACTTTGTAGAAGGACCTTTAGCTGAAATTACAGCTACAAATCACTCTGGGTTGGTCTCTAATCCATCTGTAAATTTCTTACTCTTGGCTAAATAGCTCAAACTCCCTAAGATTAAATAGGGAGCAACTTTGAAGATTACTATGCAAGTCTTACTACAGACTCTGAATTGGATTTAGGTCTGGACTTTGACTTGGCCAGATATAAACCACCTTATTTTAGCTTTGTAAAAATGTTTTGTTCCTGCTGGTAGTTGAATGTCCCCCTTATTCTCAACGCCATTTCAGTCTCACTATCTCTTCCAGGCTTTGCCTGCTTAACCCACAACGTTTTACTGTGGAGCTGGTGTTTACAGGATGATATGCATTGTTAGTTTTATACTTCAAATCCTAATAAAATACACTATGGTTGAAACATGACAAAATTACAAGTACTGACTGTTATAGGTTTAATTTCTACTTACTTATGAATCTATTATACATTTTTACTGTATTTAGGTAACTGGCTCACACCAAAAACACTTCATGTACCAGATAATTGTTATTTTATAACAGAAACAAGTAATTTTGTTACAGGCACACTATCTTGAAGAGCGCTTCTTGGGAAGCAATACTATGGAGCAGAAATGCAGGAAAATATTTTCCCCATCGCTTGTTTTCTTCTATATCTGCACATTGTAGCAAACATGAAATTTTCTGTCGATATCCATTGAATACTGGAGGAACAATATAGACTAAACACATTAGGTGTGGCAAATATGCTACATGCAGCATGTTCAGTTCTGCTTTCTTCAGCTCACTCTTTTTTATATCAGTGCCACAGCTTCATGTTTCATCCTGCATCACACAGCAGTTTGTTCTGATTAAAAAAAAAAAAAAAATAGGACTGGATTTTATACTTTTTGTGTTGGGGCCATGAAATAATAATGGAATACACTGAGTTGTTTATGTGGTTTTGAAATGTATGACTGAATGTCCAAGCCTAAGTGAGCGTCCACGGCTATGCCCTCTGTTTGTGTATACCTGCGTAAGTGCACATTTCCACGGCAGGAGTTAGGGTCAGCTGTGGACATGCCAGGGGCACCTCGGGTGATGGGATACACTGCCACTGTTGGCCATCCCTCCTGAGATAATGTCATAATGGGGAACAGTGGGGGGTAGGGGGGAGGAGACAGCTGGCAGCTTCGTTTTCTGTCAGCGCAAATTTTCTACTACATCAATAATGAGCACCACAGCCGAGCCATGAGCGCCACGGCTCAGTGGGCTCATAACTGTATTCTTGCATGTCCTCTCGCTCTTCCTGCTTTTTCTCTTTCCACGTAATTCCCCACTCTTCATTTGTTTTAAACCTGCTTTTACCACATTTTCTACCTGCCCAATTTTATTTTGATTTGTCTGTATTTTTTTCTTCCCCTCTTGCTCTGAGTATATCTACTTCTGCAAAAAATGCTCTCCATGATTTCTGTCGTATCCATCCTTATATGATGAATAAATAGGAAAAAGAAAAACAGATCCGCTTGGTCTCAAAACATGGATATAACAGCTTTTCTGAGAAACTTGCATTTGCATGTTTAGTAAATATTGGGATAGTTTAGGGCATAAACAATAAAGCTCCCACAGTTTGTGCTTATTAACCCATGTTTATATGCAGCTATGAAACCTTTCTGTAAGAGGAAAACTCATACAAAGTGGAGAAAATTAACAAGAATACCCCAGAGTCATAGTGGAAATGATTTGTTTTTGTTTGAATTTAAATGTGGTTGCTTTTGGCAAGACCATCTAATCTGCAATTTTTTTTAGATTAGTAATATAATTTTGCTTTAATTTCTCAAGCCTATAAAAAGCTTGCTGAGGCATCAGTTCTCCAGTCCAATTTGTTTGCCACAAAATGATGAGTAAATGATCCTGACATATTGGCATCACAATGCAGAAAATCTAAACCTTACTATGTATGGTCTTTTGTCATGGTTGTCACTGTCAAATTCCTTCATTTATTTTGTATGCATGTGCACAACATAAGTATGTTTCTACTTTTTTAGTCTCACCATACCTTGCGCGATTATCTTTTTGAGATGCCGATGTTGCATTTTGTTTTTCTAAACACTTAATTTACTTCCTCACATCTAGCCTTCACACATAGTCTGAGATTATTATAGAGCCATTGTTCATACTAGAGGGAAGCAGAAAATACTTGGGAAAAAACCCCACCTCTGTATTAAAATAAATTACACAACAGAAAGTGCTAACCACTTCTTATCTTTTAACTGCTTACAAGTTCCTTCATTCTTAGTACTCATCCAACTCAAGGTTTGAATAGTTAATTATGAAATATTGGTCTTTGGCAAAATAATAATGTGCTTTTCAAATCATAGAAAAAAGTACAATTCCGTATATGTAGCATATCTCATGGATTAAATCACAGCATAACATTAACAACAAAATCAGCAATCGGGGTGAAACCCTGTGAGTTTTAAACCTAGGATGTGCGTCTAACAATAGACTGATCAGCAAACATCAGAGATCTGGAAGGAGACTGAGGCTGAAGGATGTGAGAGATATTGGGGACCTGAACATTCAGGACCCTAAAAGTTAAAACAAGACATTTAAAATGAAACCTAATTTTAACTGGTAAAACAATGAAGAAAAATGTCAGAGAAAAGATGTTGGTAAAACTAAAGGATTGCTTTCAGCCTACATTTGCCACCCGTATGAATAATTCTGATTATGACATTTATCCTGATGATGACTGAACGTAAATCTGAGACCTGAGCAGTGTGTTTTAAAACCATTAATTCTTAGAGTCTCAGCAAAAATAACAGTGCTTTGAAGACCCCACTGTCTTATAAGCTTGACTCCAGAAACACAACACTCTATATTTTAAATGCTTACATGACATCCAATGCTTACACAATGTAATGATAAAAGCTACTCTGCAGTGCTGCATTTTGTGATTTCAAACAGAATATTAGAGCTACCGATGACATAAATCACCACAATAGGATGACATTACAAATCCCCATTAGCATTAAGCCTTTCTTCCTGAGACATTTGTATGTGCACATAAAAATTTTGTCATTCATTTTGAATATTTTAATGTGATTTATTTCAAATTTTATTTATTTTCACATCCTGACTGCCACGATCATTTTTGAGGAAATAATAATTATGTTCTCAGAAATTTCCATTTTATCTGAACATTTCCAGAAATGTTATTAGGCTGGGCTGCACAGTGGCACAGTTGGTAGCACTGTTGCCTTGCAGCAAGAAGGTTCTGGGTTCAATTCCCGGCCCGGGGTCTTTCTGCACGGAGTTTGCATGTTCTCCCTGTGCATGCGTGGGTTTTCTCCGGGTACTCCGGCTTCNGTGTGTGTGCATGGTTGTTTGTCCTGTTTGTCTCTATGTTGCCCTGCGACAGACTGGCGACCTGTCCAGGGTGACCCCGCCTCTCGCCCGGAACGCAGCTGGAGAAAGACACCAGCAACTCCCGACCCCATTAGGGATAAGGGTGCACAGAAAATGGATGGATGGATGGGTTATTAGGCTGCAGGTTCTACCATTATCTCCTAAAGCAACTGAATTATGAAACTGTGAGTTATTTGATAAGCAACCACTTACTAAACGTTAAAACACAAGGCTGTCACAAGTGTAACCTACTGCGAACCCTATTGGTGTCCACAATGAAGCCATTTTTACATAGTCAAAGATTGAGATCGTGTTTCCCGAGATAGATGCCAACACTAAAATTTAAATGTGGAGAAATGTTCATGGTTAGGCAAGAAAAAGGTATAATTGTTTTTGTGAACAAAAATAACTACATTTTTGGCCACCATGACCATGAATGGTGGTGGCAGTATCATGCTGTGGGACAGTTGTTCCTCCAACATTACTGGAATGCACAAAATGAGTGAAATTATAAGAGAAGAAGAACTTTAAGAAAATGAAAAATTTGTTGGGTTTCAGGAATGGCACTTCTGATCTCCTGAGTGTAACCCTATTAAAAGTGAGGTCTCTTCCACCAAACCATTTTAAATGAACTACCAGTTCTGCCAAGAATAGTAGTCAGTTACCCAACCTAGAATATGGCAGAAGCATGTTCATTCCTTCAAATACTCTATAGGCATTTTTAAGAAAATAGTGTTAGCATTTTCACTGATATTTTTTAAGCTATAAATTTCCAGTCTTTTTTGTGAGATAAGGGTTCTATGACAGAAAATAACAATTTTGAAAATTAATGGAGTTGAGATTGTATTAAACACTTTTTGAGTCATGCTGTGAGAAATAACAAAAAAACAGACATTTTAATGTCCAGGACATGAGAACACATTCTGACCACTTAGCAGAGAGTCAGAGAAAGATGATTCTTGGCTCTCTGCACCCTGTAATTCACTTACCACTGTGCTGTCATTTGGCTGAGCTTTAAATGTAAAAAGAGATCTGTTGGGGTTTTTTTGTGTTTGTTTGTTTTTTTTTCTTTTTTTCTGGGAAAAATACAAACAGAAAGCAAAATCCATCAAGCGACTTTCATGTCTAATCTAACATGAGGCTAAAGGACATCAGTGCAGTCTTGCCTTTGTTTTTATGTAGTGTTTTTCTGCATGTCATAATGTACTGTATTTTGAGGTGTTAGATGTGACAAGGCTCCTTTTAACATCACCAGAAGACAGCAAGTCATGTTTTCCAGTGTGCTCCACATCAATTACAGTCAGTATCTCAGATTCAATCAGCAATCAATTCAAATAAAAAGATATCTCTTCAACAGAAATTGAATGCATATTGTGCAGTTGATCAATTTTTTAGCAGGTTTGTCTTTGAAGTGCTTACTTCATTCAGTAGATCTTTAGAGTTTCACTTCTGACTATATTTCATTAATATAGTCTAATTCATGTTGGCAAGTTTCGGTTACCTTGACCTAATGCTGCTTTGTTTCTGGGCAACAGAATGATGAATAAATTTTAAAAGGAGTCGTTCCAGTTCTCCAATGAAGTAGAAGCATAGAGTACGTATATCATATACCCAGCACTGAAAATCTCATGATTTGTGTTTTTAACAACATAAATGTTCTAAAACAACAAAAAATATATACAACAAATTAAGGCATTGGTTTTGAAATCTGCATATAAATATACATACAGTAATCATAACTAAGAATATCATAAATTTTAGTGCTTTTTGAAGGTTTTTTCAATCACTTCTTTTTTTTTTAGATAGTAAAAAGTTTATACAACTATGATGTCCGTTTACTTTTGATACTTATTCTTTGGTAGCAAATTATCATTTTGAATTCACCAATACCAGAAAAATCGGAAAGTCCAAGAGCTCAAGGATAGTTTCCATTTCTAAACACATTCAGTTTTTAGAAAGCCAAAAGAAATTCAGTTTCAAACAACTCTATTGAAATACAGGTTACTCAAGGTGTCATCAATTTGCCCGTCATTGGAAAAAAAGCCAAACTGTCCCTCTAAGGAGAAAGGAAATTGGTTAGAATATTCAGAAAACACCTAGTCTTTACCATTTATTTTTAGGTTACAGTAATTATGTCAACATGTATTGAATGGGGGAAAAAAAAGATCTTACAATAAGCCATGCATATGTATTGACATGAGTTAATAAAAGAAGAAGAAAAAGGGTGTCATAGACAATGACAATGAATCACTTTTTTTCAGATCACATTCATGCAGTCATGGAAACGTTAATATGTTAACCTATAATCATATTGAAATGAGGTCAAAAGCAAAGAATGAGTCAAAATTGAAATTAAGCTACTTGAAAATGTCCCACTTGTAAACAAATGGCAGCATAGAAACCGTTCAAGATGCTTGTAAAGACGTTCAACTTTGGGAAAGGCATTGCACTATTAAATGTTGTAGTCTCAAGGGGGTAGCTCTGTTTTTAAACCTGTCTGTATAAAGAAAGAATTTCTCTCTAATGCCATGTTGGAAACATATTTAACTTGGCTGAGTTTTATAGGTTGTTAAATACATTACTCCAGGTCACTTCTGTTGGCTGTTTTTCTCTTCTGCGCTACCTTGCAAAGTGCTGAAATGAGAAGTGAATATTGTTTGGTTTACCGGTCAGGGCAGACAAGGTCAGTTCTTCTACATCTTTTAGCTTTAAATGATCTTTTGCTTGGCTAGAAATCAACATTCTCTGCTCTATTGCTCTTCTTGTTCAGCTAAGGAAACTGAATACCACTGTGTGGGTTTGAATAGAAATAGGTAAAAATGCTTAACTCTATATTAAAAGCTGCAGGAAGACAATATGTAGTGACTCATATGGCACAGAAAATATATCATAGAAGTGAAAATACAAAGATGAAAGTTAGGAAACTTACGTAGTTTAGTTAAATGAGTAAGAGTATTAGTATTTACCAGACTATACAGCGTTTGCAAATAGCTGCAATCAAATGCGTGTCACTCCTCTTGCTCTAAGGAAAAGATGTTTGTTTTCTTGTTTCCTTGCAGATACACATTTTTTGATGATGAACGTTAAGGGTTCATAATAAATTACATGAGAAGGCAGCCAACTAAACAACCTGACAGAGTGAGGATGCATACAAAAGATGGAGGTTATTTCTACTTTTTCAAGAAAACGATCAAATTTGGAGAATGTCTTATTGGAAACCTGAAGGAGTAATGGGAGTATTGGGACTACAACAGCTGGTTATTATGCAGGCAAAACACTGCATGATAGAAACCTTAGTGAACAATGAGTTTCACTGATTTCTTGGACAAGTCTTCTTTCTTGTTGGATGTGCAGCAAATGCTTCTCCCCTCCTATGCTAAGATTGACTCATTGATATCTAAAGGACAGCACAATTTCAATATTATGTTTTGGAAACAAGAAGTAAACAATTATCTTTATTTTATCTCTGCACAATCTCAGGCCATTGCGTGTTAACAGTCACATGAAGAGCTGTATCAAACAAAACATGAACCAGTCCATCACATGGCAGCAACTCAATGCATTTAAGAATCTAGACAAGTTTAAGAATTTGGAGACTTTGACTGTGGCAGGATTGATGTTACAAATCTGGGTAGTCTAACAATTCCAGAATCCACTGATTTACTGGGATTTTCACACAAAACAACATATTTCACTTACACAGAATAACCTACAAAAGAGAAAATATCTATTGAATGGAAGTTGTGTAAGTAGTGACATTTATTGTGTAAGAAAATGTAAAGGTGATGTATGAGGTCAGCGGAGAGTGAGTAGACTGGTTAGAGGTGATAGAAAGGCAAGGTAGCTCAACAGCAGTTGTTCCAGCCTGTGTCTCGAATGTCAGCTAACATCAGAAAACTGACTAGAATTTACACAGGCTCAACAAAATTTAGAAAATAAAAATTTTGTCTGGTTCAATGAATCTTATTTTATTCAACATTTAGTCTGACATGAAGACATACTGATCCAGCCTGCATTTTCTTTATGGTTCTTGCCGCTGCTGGTGTAAGGGTTTAATGGCTATCATAGGACAGAATGACCTATTTGCACCAACTGAGCTTCCTTAAGACGCCATTTCTTCCTAGCCATGTAGACTCCTTTATTACCAGAGTGTGCCCATTATCTGATGACTACTTTTAGCAAAATAATAGGAAACCAGCATCCTAAACTGGTTTTCTAAAATGCCAATTAATTTATTGGACTCCAGATGCCCCTATGCTCACCAGATTTAGGATGTGGGGAAAGGATATTCACATTATAGATCTGCAGCTGATAAATTTGCAGCAAATGTAAGATATCACTTTGTCAAAGTCTCTAAAGGAAAGTTTTTGGCATCTTGTTGAATCTATTACAGGAAGATGTAAGAAATAATGTGCAACTAATGCTGTCTGTATATAAAAAAGACAGCAAACGATTTATTTACTTATTAGCAAGATTTAAAATTGCATCAGAAAGAACAATAGACTGGGCTCAGAGACTAGTGACAACACTCCTTTAAGATATACCTGATATATTTCTTTATTTATAGGCACAAAATAAATGAAAAGATTTCCTCAAAAGACCGTTTAGTTTTTCTGACGTTCCTCGACAATATGTCAGTTGTGTCTGCAATCTGGCATCTCATTAGTCAGCTAGTCACTGGAGGATAGGCTTGTCAGGTTCATCTTACATTTCTTTGCGTTGAGAAAATTGAATCATGACAACAGCTTAACTCAAGACAAAATACTGACAATGTTGTCAAATTGAAACAGCTTTTTTATTATGTTTTTGTTTCAGGTTTGAAATTTAGGTGCGCAAATTCAAACGTTCACTTAAATCACTTCAGGAAATGGTTTACACTTACAGGGACCTCCAAAACCTGTCCTGTAAGCTAGAGCTTTGTATTTTGTGATGATACAAACTAATATTTTCATTATATTTCAGGGGGAATTTTAGGTGATAGACCAACACAGTGATATGTGTAATTGTGAAAGAGAAAAAAATAATGAACAAGCTTTTAACAGTATATAGTTATAAATCTTAAAAGTGTGACTTGCATCTACATTTTGCTCCTCAAAATCAATGCTAGAATCACATTTTGTTGTCACTGCAGTGGAATGTGTTCAAGTCACACATCTAAAGACAAAAAAATATATATGTACAGAGAAATCAAACTTGGTCAGATTGGATGGAGAGTCTTGTAACAGATTCTCAATTAGATGTAGATCCAGAATTTTATTGACATTACCACAGCATCATGCTGCCACCTCCTCTTTTTACAATGGGAATGGTGAGTTCAGGGTGAGTTACACTGTCTTTATTGTGCTACAACAGTACCCTCACAAAACAGCTTTATTTATACAAAACAGCTTTATTTATACACAGATTAAATTGATTAACCATTTCATTTACATTGGAAGCCATTTGTTGCATTCAGTTTATTTAAAGATACTGACTTAAAGAACACTGACAGGACACCTCACTTCTCAAATGTTACATGTAAAATATTTGAAAACTGTGTATCATTTTTCCTGCACCTTACACCACAGAGAGTATATAAAATTCCTTAAAAACCTTCTAATATTTATGGTTGTAATATAGCAAAACCTGAAGAAGTTCAAGAGTTGTGGATTCTTCTGCAAGGCACCACAAAAAGATGAAGTGATTCAAAATGTAGATGTACTCTCCATTGAACTTATTTATTCTCTAACATGTAACATTTGGATCCTGTACTAAAGCAGCAATATGCCAAAAGTGAGAAACGAGTAGAACATATGAAATTACACAAAATTAACATGTTTGAGGCTAGTAGTGCCAGTGACATTGCATAAAAACATTTCATAGGAATCTTGGACAAACTGGTGGTTTTATGCTTTTAAAAGAAATCTGTCAAGCTTTGACTCCCATTCTGATTCGCTGGTTTTGGTTATATAACCTCATCTGTTAACAGAAGTGCTGAAAAATCCTGCAAAGCCCCTGTCTAAAACTCAGCAGGTGGTAAAAGAGTCATTTTTATGTTCTCACATGAAGAGGTTAGTTTTGATATGAAAAATGATGAGGGCTTAAGAGGATTTACAGAAATGTAACTGATCTCTATTTGCTTTACTTTAAACTTTCGTGAACATTTGTTCATCTTATGTGCAACCTCTGTCACGCCCACATCAAAGCAAAGTATGTCTTTTTCTTATATTTAAATGAATCTCTCATCTTTTTTTTATGTGTCCCTGCTGCATTTTGCCCCAGGGTTGGGCTTTAAAATTGTATTTGTTCAAATGTTATTCCACCATATGTGGGTTTACGTTAATGTACCGAGAGTTTTATGTGTTGCATGTGCAAATTCTGGTGCAGCAAGGAGCAATGGGAGTGAGTGAGAGTGTGTGGGGGTGCCAGTGGGAGTGATTCATTAATTTCTCTATAAACAATTTTAATATTGTTGTTCCATTGCACAAGTAATATCAAATAGCCATCTAATGAAACATTTATCTGGGGTTTGGGGATTCAGCCAATTTTAATTACCATTTGCTAAACACAAGTGTTTGCTGTGGGGCAATTGTGAGCAGTACTAGTCAGCAATCACATTTTTGTTTTATTTTTTCCTATGGCACATGCGTTCTACTTTTCCAAGTCTAGGGAAATCTGGTTAAATAACAGGGAGATGTTGCTGTTTTATGGGTGGTGGGGAGAATCTGTGATCCATAAATCATCAAAGCAAGTGTTTGAACGTTACTCATTATCTAGACTAGAGTTTAATCTGGATCTCAGCTTTGCACATCTAGGGATCAAAAAACATGCTACTTCCACTCAGTAATACAGCTGAAATTTGGTCGCAATGGATGGAGAGTCTGTGAACACAAATATGTTCAAGCAGTGCTGCAAATGCTGAATTTGAATTTCAGAAACTGAAACTTGACTTCTTTTGGTTTTCGTTCAACAATGATGTTATTCATAGCCAATAGTTTCATTTTTAACAAGTTCTCTCCTCTGACCTGAGGATCTCGGCAGCCCCTCCATAGATAATATAAGGATTTTGGCTGCAAAATCAGTTTGGTGTCATGTTTTCTGTTTTCTGCGTAATTTCCGTGTAATGTCTGACCTTTGTTGTGTCTCCCTTGGTCATCATAATTGACACATTTTATGACACCAATAAAGTGCATAACTGTAATGAAACAAAATATGTAAAAATTATCAAACAAATGCCATGACTGTATTTCTGATGGCTGTTTGGAGAAGCTCTGACTGCTATCAAATAGCATTTTTTTTCTTGAATCATTGATTCAGAAGAGAACAAGAGGTAAAATAAAACTGGGATGAAGTACCAAAGAGAGCAGAAAGCCATGATTATGTTATTTAACGACTGTAATCCAAAAAAAATGAGGTTGATAATGATAAACTCTGATGATAAAATTAAAGACTTTGTCGTGATTCAGTGTGTGATGGAAAATGATCGATTTTACCTATTTATGTCTGGTCTCAATACATATTCAAATTTAGACAGAATGTTGGGTTTTTTTTGTTTTTTTTGCTAGACTTAGACACAAAATCACACAGAGAAGAGGTGAAACAGACATCAGAGTGCGCAGGTTGATCAAAGACCTTGTTTATCACAAATTCCAAGATTCCAGTTGGCTACATCTCGATCCTATTTGCATCACTGCTCATTAAAATTCAGACAAGATACATTATAGCCTCAAAGAAACTGTCAGGTCAGAGTTTCTCTGCAGAAAGGTTTTCCCTTGAGGGATTTGCTCTGCCGCGAGTGTATGCAAAACAGTCCCCGCAGGGATTGCTTGGGACGACCTGAATTTTCCTGCGATTACTCGAGGCCTGTGGCTAATTACCTTTGGAGATGAAAACATACGCCTCCTCATTAATTCAACACTACATAATATATCATAATTACTGGCAAACAAGTTATTGTTATCAGTTTAATTTTGTAGTTAGCGACTTTGATTCTGACTAACTTCAGCGCCGGTCGGTGAACAAATCCACACTGTAAAACACTGCTCTGTAGATTACTTCAAGGGATCATTTTCATAGTTTGTTGGTACTTCCGAACTATAATGTGTGATTTAAAATTGTGCAGTGCAACTGTGCCTTGTTTAATTCATGACAATAGAAATGATAGCTAATTGTTATTAGCTATTATCAGCATCAACCTATAGACTGTTGATGCTGTAAAATGTAGGTGTGTAACAAAATGATGCATTTTTTGGCAACTTCAATTATTTGTTTTAGTCTCAAGGTTTTGCTAATCAAAGGTTTTGTTTTAATTAATCTGACAGGTACATATATTGATATCAAACATCCAGCCAGTGCTAGAAAGTAGATTGTTTAGATCAAGC
Source organism: Alfaro cultratus (assembly GCA_903066825.1). Taxonomy (NCBI): domain Eukaryota; kingdom Metazoa; phylum Chordata; class Actinopteri; order Cyprinodontiformes; family Poeciliidae; genus Alfaro; species Alfaro cultratus. Next base: position 48,054 of record CAEFZX010011451.1, read on the forward strand.
AAATATATGTCTTTGGATGGCCTAGTTGAAGTCCAGACCTATTTGTCAAATTGAGACTCTGTTGCAAGACTTAGGAAGACTTCATGTCCACAGACACTTTCCATCCAATATGACTGAGCTTTAGCTGACTTGCAAAGAAGCATTTGCCAACATTTTTAAATGTGCAAAGCTAAAACAATTGTTGATGCTGGGGATTGAATACTAATGCACGTTTTTAGTTTTTTTATTTATCTAAAAATATTTCATAATTTTTCCTTATGCCATAGTTTATGTTGATCTATCACAAATAATGTAAGTTTATGGTAAATTTTGCAAAAGTTTATTTGAACATTTCAAAATATGTTCCAATAGTTTCCAAGTGGGAAAAAAAAAAAAAAAAAAGTTATTTCAAAAGATGAATATGAGTTGCCTGAGGAGACAAATATATGTAAAAAATGGAAGGCTTTGTTTTTGTTGTTGTTTGTTAACATCTCGCTTCCTTGAAAAACTGTGTCTAAGCGCTGCTTCTACAGGGTGTAGTGAGCTGAAATAGGAAGCCGATGGGCCTGGTCTGGGTATCAGTTCTGGCTGCACCCAAGTCCCTTTGACATTTCTTATTAGTCAGGTCTTTAAAAGCCTCTGCATGCCTTCCCAGGCTCACTCCTCCCCAATATCCCTGATTAAAGTGCGACTGATGCTCCCAGTGCAGAGCCAACTTGGCCACACAGCGTTTATGTTGGGTCATGCTCATTACTCAGACTGGAAGCAGAACATAATGCAAAGCATCACCAACTGAGAGATTTGAGAACTTTGAATTCATAATGAGACAGTAGAAATGAAACTACAAATTGTTCTCAGCCTGTCATTTTGCGCTCTTAATATGCATTTGGGCTCCCTTCGATGAGTGTGGAAGATTTACAGTGTAAATGGTGCTGGAAGCAATTGAGAGTTGTTTGTTAGGCCATGAAATAACATCAGTGTGCCCTGACTTTGATCATTTGCATGTATATAGATAATAAAACGCCACAGAGGGGTTTAGCTGCACAGGGCTTCTACTATAAGGTTACGCTATTACACCACCCAGAGTCACCCTCTCTTCCAGAGGTTATATATATATTTCAATTTATGTGTACCTTGAGTTAAAGTTACTTTACTGAATCACTATGATTATTACCAGTCATAATGATGCTTAATCTCTCCCAATTTCAAGGCTCAATTTGTGGTTCCTGTGATGTAAATGTCTTCCTCTCCTCCAGTATACCTGATACGGTGCAGACATTTCCACCTGCAGCCCAAAATTTCTAAGTGCGGAAAATACAAGACTGCTGACAATGCATGAGCTTCACATGAGCCAGGAATGCAAAAAAGCAAAAATACTTATTTGAAGCAGATACTCGTTGAATGCTATGGTAGCCTTCTTTAAAGAATTGCTGTGCAAGAAGGTTTTGTACAAATTTATTTATCATTAAATGAGTAGATGAGCCAAGGCACACAAGTTCTCTTTCAATTTTCAACATTTTCTTGTTACGCCAACACAGGCACACTTTGTTTTGCAGTTTCGAAGAAATGCAGACTGACTCATGCATAAATGTTAGTGGGAATGGAGCAGAGTGCATAGAAGGTTTGTTGTTGTTTGGATATCGTGCAGTGGCTTTAATAAACACTCAATGCCAGCCAAGGGATATATCCAAAGAATAGGCTTGGAAAATATCTGACAGTGAAACTCATTCTTAGGCTGAAAATCAGCCTGTATGTGACACCACACTTTTATTTGTAAAATATTTGAAAACTATGTATAATTTTCCTCACATTTCACATGTATACTGTACTTTGAATCAGGGTATCACAACATTTTCTATAAAGTTGTGGTTGAGCAGCATTAACACTTTTTTGAAGACACTACAGGCAGAAATAATGAACAGATATACAAGACGATAGTTAAATAAAAATGAATGAAAAATTATATTGAATATAGATATGTGTCTGTAATTATTCATCCATAAATAATTACTAATATCAATATTACTAATGATATTGCTCTCGTTAGTAATATTGCTATAACTTAATTTTTGCCATTTTCACAAGATGAATAGTAAATTAAAATATATAATGTAATTATAGCAAATGTCCCAGCAAGTGGGAAGATATGACACAAACCTGAAACTTTTGCACTTCTCGGTTTCTCATTTCCATTTCCCCACAGATTCTCAGCCCCCCGTCTCATTAGTTGATGTGATTGTGTACATTTGTAGGTGTGTGTGAAAGCAAACCAGGCTGACAAACGTGTTGAGCATTGAGTAACATTTCATGGCCCATTTGCTGTGGCCTGCAAAAGCTCCTTTACTGTATGTATCGTAGAACGGGAGGCGGTTACGATGAGCATACAGTGGGCACTCACTGGTGCGTGAAGGGGCCCTCCATCCTGCTTTCTCCTTCCCTGTCTTTCACTGTATTTTTCCCTCACTTTTTTCCCCTAAAATGGCATACTGTGCAGACCTGAGTATGCATTTGCAATTTTAACTGTCGTTGTGTGGTGCCTGAGACCTGTAGTCAAGAGTCTTCACATAAAGGGACCTTCAGTCATTAAAAAGTTAGTGGGAGGCTAAATCCTGTTTAGAGAATCAATTAGTTTAACATCTGGACAGGTGGGCTCGTTTCCTTACGCAGTTATAAAATAAAGTGTCATGTTGTTACAATGTGCATATGTGACTAACTGACCGTTTCTGACTTCAGAGCTACAGTAGTCAGGCAAGGACCTTAAATAAATAAAATATGTGCTGTTTATTTTCCCAAAAAGTGCATTTAAGTTGAAGACAGAATTTAGAACAGCTTCAGTTATGTGATTTGTTTTTCAGAAATTCAATGGAACTACCCTAAGAATATTATTTCAAGATTGAATTAAAGCCTTAAAGGATTTATTATTAAAATATTTTATGTGGAAAAGCAGTGGTAAAGTGTAAGCTTAATCTCAACAATTGAACACATCTAATCTTAAAATTGAACCTTAAATTTAAAACAGATTCCTCTGTATCACTTATAATTTCCAACCTTCAAGCCAGAAAAACTACTGAAATTTACCAGAAATGTATTTGGGAAGTCTGAAAAAAATATATCATGAAGTAAATTATAGTGAATTATATTGTTACTATATTCAAATTGAAATAAACATATAAATGTACTTGAATCGGCCTTAGTGGTTGCTATAGCTTAGCTTGATTTAGTTACAGATTTCTCAGTGTGAATTGGACACATTTGTCTTGTAGGGAGCACAGACATGATATTTGTAACAATCCAACATTACAGTAAATAAATAAACTGGTCAAAATTGAACATAAAACATTTGACTTAAACAGATTTAAAGAGAAATGACAACAAAACCAAATACCCTGCAGTATTGAATCATGTTACAGTATCAGCATTAATTGTAATTATTTTATTCTTGTATTTATTCATTAGAAGCAGCAATGGTCAAATAGAGAAATAAAACAATAGAAAATATTGCATGTTACTGAACACACATTCCTTTACACATCCTGATGGGCTGTCTGGAAACAAACTGACGATGTTTATCTTCACACCTCCTCAGACACACTGCTCTGGTGAAAAGCTGACTGGTGGGCTTCGTGTCTTTGAGGCCCGCCTAGCAACATCTGAGTTAAGCTGACAACCCCGCATGCTGCAGAAACAAACATTTGAAAGAGAATATTCTCCCACATGGAGACAAACAGTCAAATACAAACATGCAAAAAAAAAAAAAGACTAACTCACGCACTCATGGTCCTTTCACTTTCACACAGATTATTGTGATTATGGAATATTCACTGGAATCAGACTATAGATGTTGGTTAAGTCATATTGTAAAACTGTGGACTGTTAAGAGAGTAGCGAATAGTGAGTTATGACAAACAACATGTGAATGGCATTGGCTTGTCTTGAGCCACAGTTGTGTTTCAATAAGTTAAATGTATTTAGAACAAGACACAAGCAGTGTTATTTGTTTATTGCCCATATCTACTAGTATAGAACACGGTTTGGTCTTAGGCATAGAAGGTTATTAAGATGCAAGCTTTCACATCCAAAACAAAGTGTAGCAATAAGGTTCCAATTGAACAATATGCGGTGAAGAAAAAAAACAAAAAAACATAACGACTGTGCTCACTCATTAATTCCATTTCTATTAAATTAACCACTTGCAGTGTTAGTCACTGATCACATATTCAGTTTGCTCCAAGGAATGTATTATTGTCCTCAGCTTCAGCAAGCACTTTGTACCACAATACCGCCTTGCAGAACATTATCTTACTGAAAGTGTTTGAAAATTAACAATAGATGTAAATTTCTGCCAGTACTAAATACAAGTAGACTGCATTGTGGCTTTGCTCAAGACATCTGAACAGATCAGAGGAGAAGAAAGGGAACATAAGCAAGATAACAGCTCAACTCAAATGCAGGAATTATGATTTTAAGAAGCATCACACAACAACCTAATCTCACTTACTTAGAGATTGACTACATTTATTTCAACTCAGTCCAAATAAAAGTTGTATCAATTACATAAGTTCTGACTCAGCCCAAATAAATAAATTCAATTCATTGTTTCATGCCAGGTAGTAGTAATAAATAAGTAAATAAGTATATTAAAGGAATCCAACTCAAGGGACCAAGTCAATGACTTTGCAGCAATCCCTCAATGTGAATAAGCTTGTGAGGAATTGTTTTTTTTTACATGGAAGAAACCTTTAATGGGAATACTTTCAGAAAGAGGAACAAAAAAAGAAACTGTGAATATACAGTTAAGTAAAAGCTTTATCAGGAGTTTCATCCAGAAAACAAACAGGGATTAAGGAAAGAATCACAAATTGAGAACATAGAGCAATAAATAACAAGAGCTCTGTGAAAGGAGCTTTTCGAGAATGAGACATGCCTAAACATAGAAGCGCTGGACCAGAAGTACTTTGTATGGAAAAGAAAAACAAAGAAACGCAAACAGTTATGACAGTAATATCTCAGTCAATAATTTCAACTAGCAGAAAAAGTTTACAGCTTCACAAGGAAACACTATGGAGAAAAAAGACATCACACACAGTTACTGGTAACAGCTCCCTCAATGTCTCTATTAAAAAAGAAATATAGCTAAACATAGAAGTGTGTAGCCAACAGTACTTTCTATAGCAAAGTATTGTTTAGTGATCATTTCACGCTCGTGCGATCTTAACATTCTGTTTACTCCCCTTGTCCTACGGGTCAATAATAACCCGCCCTAACAAAAGCCCCAAAATAAAGCAGCTTACTTGAATTTGAAATCCAAAATCTATTTTGCATGATGAAACAATTTGTTATTTATCAATTCAACTCAATTTAATTCAATTTTTTCATGTATTTTTTTGTTAAAGAGGTCAGAAATGACCGTTAAGACAATCCTTGCACCCTAGTGATGTACAGCCCAACTGGAAACATAAACAAAAAAAAAAAGCATAACTTTTTTTTAATGATGGGGTCAATTTAGGAAAAGTCATAAAATTTCAAGTTGGAAAAATATGCTTTAAGGTATTCTTTGTACAGCTAAACATCCTAGTGGGTCACTTTTTACCCATAAGACAACTCAAGGGTTAAGCAATTTCAATTTCAACACATTTATGTTTTGCTCTAGTAATTCCCTATAATGTTATTATGCAGTTCCTTGCAAAGGAATTACAAGGATGTACATTTTCAACAAAAAAGATTTCCGCAATGTTTTTTTCTTTTTGTTTTTTTTTTTTTCTACCATGAAATACATATTAATTACCAATTGTAAACATGTTTCAAGTATTTACAAAAACAGTGATTGAAATAGGAAAAAGCTAATCCAAAGTAGCAGTTCAGTGGGAGCCATTTGCAACTCCTCTTCACTTTTTTATGCTTCTACGAGACACAATGCAGTGACATGAGAGGATCAAAGTGTTTGGCAGGGAAAGCGGCAGACTTCTGAACCGTAATGCTGCTAAAGCCTAGGGAGACATTAGCATTGTATGCCTGTGGCACTGTTGCTTCTTCTTCAGCTGCTCATAAAAGCATGAATGCAAAAAAAAAAAAAAAAAAAAAAAAAAAAAAAAAAATAAAATAAAAAAGGGAAGAAAAAAACTGTAAAAAAAATAAGTTATGGGATTTTGCGCTTTTTAAATGATGGCAA